>JAAEAF010009482.1:0-35276 GCA_011037195.1 Triatoma infestans
CCCCCCATCTCTGACAGTTGTTCAAATCAAAGCAGTGTTGCCTTTAATAATTGTAAAAAATTTTATATTTAATGTATCATAATGTTTAAATCAAATAAAGACCATTCATTCATTCATTCATAATATTTTGTTTTTCTTTTTTCTATTTCAGCTGCTTCTCACAGGATTAGGAATAATGTGTTTGGCGAGAAGAAAAAATCGTTATGCTGTTTTGGTAATTATCAATTTTAAAACAGTGAATACTAGTATTAATTGAATAATTAAAAAACTTCACTAAATAGTTATTTTATTTTCTTATTATTTGGGCATATTGACTAAAGGAATGGAATTCTAAACAAAGTGTTTCCATAAAAAATATTAGTAAATATCGTTATTAGTTGGAAGATTATAGAAAGAAAAGTTCATACAAACTTAGTTCAATTTGAGATCCTTTTAGGATTTTATTACTTCAATATAATTCTATGTAAATATAATGAATGTTTTCTTCCCCTATTTGTTTTAATGACCAAATAATGGTAACTTATCCTTTATGAGGAAGGGAAGTTTCCACTTCTACTAGGATATTAGCGTTCCTGCAAGTTTCTCAAGTATATCCTAAACAAATATTTAGTGGAGCTGGGTCGTCACTAATAACAAGCCAGGAAGAGATGCGCAAGGCATCGAATCAGTTCATTTGAAAAATGCCATTTCGAGCTATAGATGTACTGTTACACAACAATGGAGACAACACATTATTAAATATCTTCTTCAATTGTTTTAACACTTCTCCCCCCTATTGCTTAGTTATCATAAATAAACTAATAAACCAACCTGTAAGTCTGTAGATTGTAGATTGTTGTAGCGGGTTATTGCACTGCGATCTGAAAGATCTATTGTGCCCGCCGGAGCCTTCTCCAATGTACAGCCGGCCTCCAAACAGTGTTCTCTAGCTACAGACAACACTGCCCATCACTGTACAGTGAGTTGTAGAGGCTCCTAGGAAGAGATAATCTAAGGGCAGCATGCTGGATTCGAACCCGGGACTTCCGCGTTGCTAGTCTTCGCTATCACTGAGCTAATCCCTTCCTTCTCCCTTGGCTTTCGTCAAGTAACTAGGGACGCAGACTCTAGTTTGCGTACTGTATTTGTCCTTGTCTGTAATGTGTAGAGTGTATGTAGTTTAAGAGTATTGTGTACTGTTCTGACGAAGTGCATAGAGCATTGAGCTGTGGTAATCCCGTGGGGTCGCTACTCCCCAAGTAACTCCATACAACAGGCACCCCTTGCATAAGCCTGTAACTAAGCTTTTCTTGCACTATTATCTAAATCTATTGTTAAAGATAATAAAAAATTGTTATTATAAATATTTTCAGATAAAGTTGTGCGGTGTTTGTTGCCTAATTTGTGCAGCAACATGCGTATTAGTTACTGTCACTACGACTGTAATTCACATGAGTCGATTGCAATCATTAAGAGAATGTGTATATACAACAAAAACACAAACATGCACTTGTTATTCAATGTTACTTGAAAGTGCATCAGAAAGAACTGATGAAGGTATGTGATTTTTTTTTTTTTCTTAAGTTTTAAACAATATTTCGGTTTATGCAAAGTATATTTAATTTAAAAAATATATACTGCCAAAAGATCTATCATTTTTATTTGAAATTTTTTTTTTCCAGAATTTCTTTTCTATTTTTTAAGTTCCTAGGGAGAAGTTCCACATTAAACTTTCCACTGTTTTAACGTGACGCTACTTTATAATGTACAATTTACTATCTTTATAATATTAAATAAATACCATTAAAGGCATGTTTAGAATTCTAAGTGAAAGAAAACGGATTATTCGGAAGTGCACCTTTACCTTGTAGGTTTTTAAGTACTTAAGAATTTTCTCCAGTAATACTCCAGCGGATTTTCAAATAACTTGAAATGCTAATTTCATCATATCAGTTTTATTGGAATTATTTGTTCCAATAAATCCGAATTTTTGTTTGATAGTTCAAAGTACCACTTCAATAAAATGTAGGGTTCTACTTACCTATATATTAATATACATTAGAATTATTGGTAGAAATCTATTTTTATAGAAAAATCAGTTATACCGCAAATGCAACTTTATGAAAATGGATTTTTGAGTTTTTTTGAAATTTTTTTCGAAATCGAAATGCAATAATTTTGTTTATATTTGAAATGCTAAGAGCACAAGAAATAAATCTATTGCTTTTATTTGAACGTTTTTCTGCTTTTGAAAGGTTTTCTGTCATTCTGTGATGTTTCATTTCAAATGATAAATTTATTTGTGCCATGTTTTAGCACTATATTTTGTATTACAGTGTAAATACATACATCTGTATATAGATTCAATATATACATATACCCTAACCCCTTTGTCAATTTTATCATTGTATTAACTGCAGTACAAGAAAGTCAATGTGACAGTTTACACCGATTTTTAAAAAAAATTATAATGGATCAAATGCTTAATTCTTTTGATGGCCATGTCTCTATATATTGAATATGTTGTTCATACATTATAATATGTACATAAAATTGAAAAACAAATTTTGTATGTACTAAACAATAAATTATTAATTATTTAAAAAATATTTTACAGGCGCACATTATGTATTTAATTCAACGCCAGATTGTGAAGTAATACATGGTGCTTTATATTCTTGTCTAAGGGCAATGTTTGGATTATCAGTTATTGGAATACTTGTTTGCATATTTTGTTGCATGCTGGTTTACCAATTATTAAGGTTAGTTTATATGCTGCATTATTTTAAATAAATATAAAGTTACTCCAAATTTACAAACTGTTCGGTTTTGTAGAGTGTTGTAAAAGGTTTTTTTAAGTATTCCTAGGGCAGAAGCTACGTTAATCTTTCCTTCAAAGTGCCGCGACGTTATAAGGTACTCGTCTAGGACGTAATAATCACCTTTATATTATTAAAAGACAATTAAGTCCATCGTTAGAATTCCAAGTGGAATGAAATTGGTTATTTGGAAGTGCACTTTTTACCCTTTAGGTTTCTAAGTATTTAGAAACTTCTCAAACAAGGCCTCAACGATTTGGAAATGTTAATTTCACATTTATTGTCTGTCTTATTTGAAATATATTTTGGGAAAATTGACTTTAGGAGGTTCTGGTGACAATTTTCCCTGACAGAGATCGGGGTCTTCATCTGAGGGCAAATGTATTTAGGTCTCTTTGTGTCATTGTTCATCCAGATATTTACGCTCACATCAACCCTGTATCATTGATATGGGATCCCGAAGGTTTTTGTCAGAGTTAGAAAGTTCATCACAAGATATTCCGACTCAAACTTAAGAAATAGTTTGTCACTCTTCCTACAAAGTGGTTCTACTGCAAGACTCTTATTGTTTAAATATTGGGTAAATACCTCAGCTGAGCACTTACTTTTCTTTCTGCTAAAAAGGTTCATTACTTATGATCAGTGTATAAACAGCCCTTCTTGATTGCTTTTGATTGTGGGGCCTCTGTTCCATGGCCCAGCAGAGTGTAACGGGTACATCTTATGAGTCCTATTTAAAGAGTTCAGATCTCTTTCCTCAAGAGCTCTTTTCATCACTTCGCCTTTGGTTGAAATAATTACATTGGATAGGATGAAAAATAAATTCTGTTTTTTAACTCTTCATCAAAATCAAAGATCGAAATCAAAGATCGAATTCTGATTGATTCTTCTTCCCTGGAAAGATATGTTGATCCCAAGGTATTGACTAAAAAACCTGTCAATTTAAAAACTTAATATTTAATAAAGAACCCTCTGCAAAATTTATGGTTCCTTCAAATGAAATGAGCATGGGAATTCAGTCCTTAGTTACCTGTTAAGACGGCTCGATGTGAGTAAGCCCCTCTCATACTTTACAGTTGAATGCACGAAATGTGAAATATGTAATCTTAGTGGTTGGCTCCCCAGTGCTGGAAAAAATTTCTGACTATAGTATTTTTTATTGCTTAAAGTTAAGTCAGTGTTTTTTTTTTTCACCCCTGATTTTCTTAAGAATATGATTTTTTCCAACATTGAATTTTTTTTTTTTAGTCATGAAAGAAAGAAGATGTATTGGGAACAATTAGAGCTTAGATGTCGTTACCTTTATGGCCAACCGACTAGAAATCAACCTGTAATTACACCACCGCAAAGATGTAGCCATTGCGCTTGTTCCCAACAATTCAGATATCCTGTCGAAGGGAGCTTTGATAACAGGTGATCTCTTTTCTTTTTTTTTTTTTATGTTTACTTTTAATTTGGTACTTATTTATGTTTTAAATAATGCATGAGGAAATTTTTTTAATTACTTCTTACACAAATCATAATTTTTTAATCTTCTTGTTACTTTATATTCTTTTCTTACTAATATTTTAGCCGACGTTTTATTTCGAATATTGAGAAATGCATGAAGGTTTTTAGAAACTCTAATTTTTATATATATTTATTTTTGTTTATATTTCATTGGAATTGGACAAGAGTAGAGAGCATTAATTTATAAAAATAAATATTTTAATTAATAATCAGAATAATATACTTCCACGCAAAAAAGTTCTAATTTGAAAGTTCAAAATACTTTTAAGCTGAAATATTTTTTTGTAGGAAAAATTACAACATATTTTGGGTAAATTGATAAATGAACTTTCTTCATTCATTTTAACATAAGTTGATTTTTATTTTACAATTCATAATTATTATTAAAATTTCTTTTTCTCATCAGCGTATTTTCTTATACTTGTTTAATTAAAACCTTCATTTTTCTTCCTTCTACTAAGAAGTAGGTTTCAATTTTTTTGTTTTTTAAATTTCTTTTTTTTCATAAGAATTCTGAAGTGTGGACAGAGATAGCAATAACTTTTCATGTCGTCAGAGTTTATTAAGCAAATTTTCCATTAGTGAAACTATGAGTTGACCAAGAAAAGGGATATTTTGGTAGATCTAACAAAGAAAATATTCACTATAAATTATATAATAATAATAAAAAAAAAAATTAAATCACCACTTATAATGAAACGAAAATTGGATAAAATATTTTTAATTTTTTTTTAGTTTAAGTTGATTCAATTTATCTTGAGGAATATGAATGTGTGTCTTGTAATAATTGCCAGTAGGCAATTAAAGTTTATATTATATAGAATTTAAAAGAGATTTATAATAATCTGTAAACATGTTACAAATTGAAAAGTATTAAGAAGAGTAACGAATGCAGTATTTTGAAATCTTGCTAGTTTAATAGGATCCGTTTAATAATTTATAAAAAATTACTTTTCTATTGGCTGTTTTTAATTAATAAAAAATTAATGTAGTAATTAGAGATTATTTTACTCAAACTGTTTAAAACTTTGATAGTTCTACATTTAATTCTACTAAAAACATAGATAAAAAAAAAAAATAAATAAACATGATGTCGTCTATATGCATGTGTGTGTTTTTATTTAAAGCATGCTAACTTAAGACACTTGTTTGGAACATCATATAAATTTTAACAATAAAAAATAAATTAAGCTTTATTAAATCTGAATTATTAAATTCAGAATTGTTAATATATGCTGCTGGCAACTGTTTTTTAATATTATTGGGTAATTGAAAAATCGCTTCTAATCAATGCTTTTCTATAACATTAATAACTGCTATAATTTTGTTTATAAGGCAGAGAATTTTTCTAAATTCGCTTGAAATTAAATTGTTCAAGGAGAAAATAATTTTATTTTCAAACAACTTCGTTCAAGAACTTTATACTAATAAAGTATTATGATGTTCGAAGAATTAACCACCAAGTGCAGCCAAATTATTATTAATTTTTCTTTCTACCATTTCTAAATCTATCTCTTATTGATTTATGATTAGAGTATTATATATCTAGGGATATCACTGTCGTCAAATAAATTTATATTGTACAATAAATATAAACAAAAAGAGTTGCTTAAATTCTGTCGGAAAATCTTGTAAGAGTTCTTTTCATAATAATTAGTTACAATGCGAGAGCATTCAAGATTAAAAGTCAGTCATTTTTCTTGTAGAAACTTGGAAGATATGTTTAAAAAAATATTGTTATTCTACAAAGCAAATTTCATTATTGTATTATATTAATATATATTGTTTTTGTCGTTTCTTCACCAAAGATTCCACCCCATCCGTTACAAATTTCGCAGACCTTACAAAGATTATCTCCAACAATTTTCCAAATTGGATCTCCTGTGAGACTTGTATTTATTAATTTTTTTGCTTTCTTGTTGTAAGAGGAAAAAGTTTAGCGATCGGTATTTTTGAAATTGAATTTCTCCAGAATTGCGAACTTTACTGAGGGGAGTAGTTTTTCACGTTTTTGCGATTTTTTTCAAAACGCTCCGATTTTCTAACAAACATCGTGTACAAACTCCACATAAATATACATAGTTCTATCACTTTTTTTTTGAAATATTATTTTTGAGAAATATCTACTTTTGGATGATTCTGGGGAGTTAACTATCTCACGATTAAGATTCCTCTAAAGACCCTCATAAAGGGGGGGTCTTTGAAATTTTCTGGTACAACGATATAATGAAGGACAATTAAGTTTGTTTAAAATATTAATGAAATTGAAAAAAACCGATAGATAGCCCGGGGACTATGGGTTTTTCAATTTTCACGATTTTCTCGTGAAATATATATGGCTCATAAATTTTCCTTAAATTTGGTATAGACATTATTATTTTAATTTGAACTGTTTTTTCGGGAAAAATTATTTCATAGGAATTTTTTAATGGCTCATCAGTACAATTACGGTTTCCCAACTATGGAAGTTAAGGGTTAAGCTAAACATTAAGAAAAGCTTCGGATTTTTAAGAAAATTTCCCATCAAAATTGAAAGAACTACAGTATGAAAAAATTGGTGTCAGTCTTCCACGTCCAGTTTTTATTTTGTAACCGTGTTTGGTTTTTATGAAGGCAGCAGTGTTCTGTAATCAAGGTAGAAAACCTTCGTGGCTCATACTTTCCTCAACCAGAAGGTGTTCAGTATGTAAAACCTTGGAGTATAGAAGAATATATTAGAGTGCATCTAATCCTTCACAACATTGCTTCAATTAAAGTTATGCTTACTTATGAACTATTATTTATGATGTCATAAGAAGTTATAAAATGTTGCTGCAGAATGGATTAGAACCCAAAGGAGTCTCTCTCTAGCGGCCCTTCCAAGTTAATACCATCTTGAGACCCGTCAAGCAATCCCCATTAAGCTGCTTCCATGATCTAGAACTTTATGGCGTTATTCATTTACCACTTTTGATCTGTCCCTAACTGCCTGCAAGCTTCTCATTATGCGAAGACAAATTAGAATTGTGAAACTGGAGAGTAAATCGAGCTTCTCTAAGAGAAATGTAGTATGCTAGCTTCCTTCGCGAATATTCAGCTTCCACACCTATTTTAGTCTTGGAATTGTCTTTTTTAAACCAAGATCCCATTTCTAATTGGAGATATTTCAGCATGATAATTAAAAAAAAATCTATCACCGTAATTAATCTCTTAATGTTTGAGTTAAGCAGAATTTATCGAGATGAAAAAAATGAACTAATATACATATACACAATGTTGGTTCTCATGGGGAAAATTGCTGAATCCTGAATTCAGACAAAAACCATGGAATCCCAAGAATTCCTTTTCAGTTTGATCCACTGTTTAAGTGGCAATTCGCTCCTCTCTTTGCATCACCTATTATAGTCCGCTCATTCATTCATTTCGGGTCATAAGTAAATTCTTTTTCCCAGATCTCTGATCATTTTACCAAAGCAGTATAACATTTTATTTTATTTTAATATAGTAGCTACAGTTGTCCCTTGATATAAATACTGTTTTCATATTATTTTATATCTTTTATTTTCTGCTTCTTTTAATTTTATTTGTATACTGACAAAAGTTCTTGAGATATTGTGGTTTTCTGTGATCAAAATATTTTTTGTTTAATTTTATTTATCCTTTTCTTCTTTTTTTTTTTTGAGTTATTTTTTTTCATATAAAATTTATTATTTTCGGGCAATTAGGCTTTGGGCTGGTGGTCGTATCGGTAACCTGTACTCACCGAATCCTGTTGGGGACGAGCCGGCAGCTAATAGCGGTGGTAGTGGATGGGCATGGAGACTGCCCTGGTCCAGGTCTGACAATTCACAACAAGTCCAACAACCAAGTGAAACCAGGTCTGTTTTTAGTTTAAATTAAAAGAATAAATATATATGACAATTGTTTTACATTGTCACCCAGGAAAACTACAATATCTGCCTTTAAAAAAAAATTTGTTTGCTAAAGCCCTTTATTAGTAATAAATATATATATATATATATTTTTTTTTTTGCTTTAAAGCTTATATTAAAGCACTCTTTGCTTTGATTTTTAAAATTATAAATAACTTATTGCAATAGCAGTAATATTTTCTTTCCAAACAAGTGCATATTGTAAGTAGATAATGGTGTAGAAAGGTAGAAATTTGTTCCCGGTTTAGGTTATGACTAAGATTTTATTTTTTGATTCATTACACTTTTCTTAAACCGTAGATTTTTTTATACTTTTTAAATCTGAGAAATAAGGGAAAATGTTAATCATTGAATAATGTTTGGTAATAATTAGAAGGTAATTTTGTTGAAGTAGCTTTATTATTTTAAATCTATTTTTATTAAAGCACTTTTAATTAGTGTTCAGAAGGAAGTTTCTTTCAATAGATAACTACATCCAAAAAGCTATTCTTGCATTTTTATCATTTCATCAAGTATGGCGTTAAATGAATTTAATTTAACAACTTTTAGGTTTAAATTTGAATAAAGTATTTTATACTTAAAAATAAAGTTCTAAACAATTATGCATATTGGTTCTTACCATATTTACTCCACCAATGCGACCTCAAAGGATCTATTATGATACCTCTTCTGTCTTTAGAGAACCTATCTGATCTTAGCCTAATAATCCAAACTCCAGTCTTGAAACTACTGAACTCACATTTGTTCTCAGCACGCATTCGACATTTTGATTTGCCCAAAAGGGTTTCAGTCCGGTGAGGATTCCCCAGAGGTAGGGATTTACAGCCTCGTTCCCTTCATTTCTCTTACCAAGTAGCCTTAACAGCGAGCTTGTCTTCCTAACTTGAAGACAAGTTCCAATAATTGCATGGAAAAACTTCATTTCTCTCTTACGCCTACAAATTTCGCCGCGTCAATGATTTGGTATAAACCAATGAATTGCTTTCTTTCTAATTCGGACTGCTATTCCGCAGTTTTAAGATAGGTCGATATTGTTGACATATCGTGATGATTCTTGTCGGCCAAAACCCGAACAAGCTGATTGGCCTGCCAGTTTTACGAAAATATCATTTTTAGACCAAGACAGATAGTTTGACTGCCTACCTCGGTGGCACTTTGCCTGTTCGAAACTAGAAAGCGACAACACAGAGATGACTGGAAATTTTCTCAATTTGGGATCATAGCGCCGCTATTGAGAGGAGGGGACCGTGCATCAATTCAGATTGGTTCCTACAACGGGTTTTTTTTTACCAGTTCATTCTGTAAAAAGTAGTTGATTTTATACCTGGATTAAATGTCTCTGCCTAAACGCATTTCTGTGGGCTTGCTCTATAGAGAATTGACTAAATAATATTTGGTGCTTTCTCATTAATTGTAAAATTAATTTTCCACCAGTCCTAATGGAAACATTACAAGTTCACATGAAGATAAGTTTTCAGTGGCTAACTTTTGAATACGATGACTCTAATCACGCTAGAACTTCAATCAGTTTTATGTAAAAATCATACTAGAAGATCATCAACATAAGGTGGCAATATAATATTGTATATATGTATTTTTTCAGCGATAGTGCCCTGTAAAACCAAAGAGGTCTATTGTGCACGAGACAGTATCCTTGCCTGCTACATTTGTACAGGCAATTAAATTGCCGTCCAATCACACGTTAGCAAAACATTGATCGGCTCATTTGCGTTAAGCGAAGTTATGAAATTACATATAAATTGGCCCTTAAACAGCCCTCGCTTACCGAAAAGTTTAATTTTGTTAGATTAAGTGGTATATTATTAAATTGTTATTAAGAAATTAAAATAAATATTTTAACTAAATTTTTCAGAGAGTCTGTGGGATATAATCAACCCTTAAACTGTTCAAGTCCAGATTCCCAGTATGGTTTTACAACACAGGGGGTAGCCACAGTATCTTCAGCTACATCAGCTTCTTATACAATGATCGAAGCACCTCCACAACAAGTTTATCAATGGGGACCCCCACCACCGTATTCAGATCCAAACAGTCCTCGCAGAGCTTGTGCACCAGGGCCACAACATTCATGCCCTAGTCGGCAAGGACATGCACATGAATATCTCAATATTGGCGAGGCAGAACACGAAGAAAGTCGTACATTAAGGGGACGCAGACTTGGTGATTCAAGTTCTTCATCGGCTAAATCAGATGAACGTAATAATCAACGTATAGAACAAAGTGTTTCACCACGTACGAAATATCAAAGACAGCCGCAGACAAATGCACCAAGAAAACGACCAGATCTAACGGAATCTGAAGTGTATTTTGCCGATGTATCAAGTTGTTGTAATGGATCAGTGCGTAATGATTCGTTATTGTATGATGAACCGTTAGCACCTGGAGAAAATGAAGCTAAACTGCAAAGACATCCCCATGGGCTTTCATTTAGAAAAGATATCCCGCCAAAACAGCCAAGATTTGCTCCAGATAAAAATCTAAGATCTCATATACAAGAGAGTAGCAAAGAATTTCAAAAAATACCCGAAGAACGTGGATCGCCAGAAGCATATTCTGAAATGGCACATGATGGTTCAGAAGAAGATGATCCTGAACTGGTAAGTTTTAGCCAACGGAATGAAGGAAGAAATCGTATTAGTGATTTGACAAGATCACAATGTAGAAATAGAATGGATTTAAGTCAGATGAATCAAGATTTCCCTTCACCAATGTCCATATCATCACCATCAACCGGCAGTAAAGATTTCTTCCCTGATACGAATAATTCGGATAACGGCTCTGCGGATTCTGTATGGAGCGGCTGTTCACCAGATTTTCTAGCACCGGACGCACAATATGAAACAATACCGGAACATAGAATGAGAAATGAAAGTATTTCTGGTTCATCAAAATTATCACCATCTAAACGTAGGGTGCTTACTACACAAGACTGGCATAATTATCAGGAATCAGAACCGGTAGTGTTTATACAAAATATTAATTCACCAAGAAGTCCTGAAGTAAAAAATAGTAAAGAAAGACCAAGAAATACTGTAGTTAATTCGCCAAGAATAAGAAGGAACGATTTGAATGATAAACCAGGTCCTTTTGATCAAGAAATTGGTAACTTTGAACCGGAAATGCCGGATTTTTGTCATATAAATAGATGTGATAAGACTGGAAGAGAAAATATGAATGGTAGTCAAATTTCAAATAAATACAATCCAAATCAGCCAAATGAATCTAGCATATCTAATTTTGATGGATGCGGAAATTTATCACAAAATTATTACGATGATAATTTAGAACAGACAACCAGTTCACCGAATAATTTTCAAAGATATACTAATTCCGAAGGTATTCACTCACCTAGGCATCATTATGAAGAAATTAAAGAGAATATGAATACACCACATTATGATACTTGTACGAATATACCACAACCATTTGCTAGGCATCATCAACCACAGCCACAACATCAACAGCAGCAACAACCACATCAGCAGCAGCAGCAGCAACAGCAACATCCACAACAACAACAGCATCATCAACAACAGCAACAGCAACAACAACAACAGCATCATCATCATCAACAGCAAACAAATTCATCGCAAGATTTTTGCACAAGTAGTAAAAAAGATGGTATGACAATAAATAATACAATCGATTCACCAAAAATATTTGAAAAATGTATATTTTCAAATTCAGCCCTACGTAGTTCACCCGAGTGTATTGCTTTAGTGGATGAATCTCAGTGTTCTCATAATGACTCATCTTGTAGATGTTCATTAAGCTTAAATAAGTGTGTCGCAGACGATTCTAATATTTAGGTTTATTTGATAAATGTACATACATATATATATATATATAGAATGTTTCTTTGGGACTTTTTTACTTCATTGAACTTTTAAGTGTAATTTTTTGTTTTTGTTTTAATACTTTTTTTTATTGTTTTATTCAATAAATGTTTTTATAATGAATGAAATTTAGGGATCCTAACAAACTGTTTTTAACAATGTAGTTAATTTGATTTGAATTTGAAAAGCAAAATAATATTTCTTTTACGAGATTAAATAAAGTTCGCTGCTCAGTATATTTGGCTGCAACCTTTTGGGTTATTTCTTCATATAAAAAATTCTAAGTAAGTGGTAAGTCTGAAGTAAAAAGGCTTAAACCCACTCTTAGTGGGGCTAAACTTGGGAATACAAGGTAGACCTGTGGACTCAAAATCTTGGAAGACCAGTACTATAGTTTTAAAGTTGCAACACCGATTTTTCAACACCGAAACCTCAGCATTCTTTTTCGGCATGTCCATAGGAAATCGGCCATAAGCTTCCAACCGAATTGCCTATCTTTTGTCTTCAGCTTTCTTTTTTTTTTTGTTCCTCCCTCAGGCTTTTAGCCTGATACACATCTTCGTCTCCTTCATCGCTCTGAGGTGGTTTAATCGTCTGGATGTTCTTTTTTGGGTCCATGTCTTTGCCAATATGTCGGCTTGGTTGTTACTAAATTATTTTTAATTCTTTCCTAGAACAGCAAGTATTATTCTCCATAAAAACGAGATCACTTTTTTAAGAGTTATAATTATGGAATTTGAATGGTGCATATAAGTTCCTTTATAAGTGAAAATTACTAAACGTGTGTTTTTTATATGTACTCTATGGATTTTTTTCTTTGCGCTTTTTTTTAAAACCCTCAAAGGGCCACCCCTTTGTATAAAATATTTTATATTTTAATACATGTCTATAAAGCCGATCAAAATCAAAAACTACATTGTTGTAATCAGTTGGAAATATAATTCTATTTAAAAATAAAATAAAATAAAATGCGATGTATAGAAATGAAATTTTCAACTTTTTTTTAAATAAATAAAAAAAAGTAAAAAAAAAAAAAATGAAGAACTGATGTTATTTTTAACTCTCTATTATTATTTTTTCGTTTTTTGGTTTTTTAAATTTACATCAGCTCTTAAAAATGGTGAGTACCTGATATATTTTCATATTTCATTATTGTTATTTTTTTTAAAAAAAGGGAGCAAACAGCCATAGTGTTTTACAAGTATTTTTTCTGTTTATTTTTTTCTTTATAATTTGTAGTCAAACTTGTCCTTGTGATTGTAATAAAATAAAATAAATGTAAATAATTTTATATTAGAAATATATTGTCTATTTTATGTTTTGTTAATCAACTAATGATATTTCTCTGTTATGATTTTTTAATTTTAAAAAATTATCAGAACTTTCCTTTATATAATAATAAACAAAGTGGAACTACAATTTTACTAAGTACCCACCTAAATCTCCACTTATAAATTTATAAATATATATATTGCGTTGTATCATATGTGCCTTAGGCTTCATAGGAAGTTTAATAAATAATTAATTAAATTTGTGATTTATTTTGGAATGTTAATTTTTTTTTTTATAATTTGTATACACTTTAGATTTTATAGTAGTATAAACATTTTGTAAATAAATATATTTATTTGCTTAAAATATTATTGTCTACTGTATGTAATAATATTAAAATTGTAAGTTTTTAATGTTTTTGTCCTTATTATTCATTATATTAAAAAAAAAACTTATATCTTTCTCTTTAGAAAGTCAGAACTCCCTGACCTGTGCGATTGGCCAAAAGGACCTCCTATCAGAGGAAGAGGAGTAACCTGCCCAGGAAGCGTGGTATTGCCGCTTCTCTCAAGCCAGATTTAATATATTTACCATTGTGTTATTACTAATATGAAAAGAGGAAATATTGCAAAAGTGTCATTTATTTGAAAAATGTATTCGGAAAAATATATTCTCCAGAAATACATGTTTTGAGATCTGATTTGAGTGTGTGTGTGTGTGATTGTGTCATATTACTCAGAAATAGAAATAGCAGAAAACTGAAACTTTTTATCAAATTCGGTCGACCAAGAAGTTCCAGTCTACTGAAAATTTTCTTCTTTCGATTTTCTTTAAACTTGGTATATTAACTATTCATAAAACAACTACAATTTTTCCGGAAAAATTCAGTTAACATCATAAATAATTAAATAACGGAATTATTATATAATATGATCCTCCAAAAAAAAGAAAAGAAAAGACAATTGGAGAGAAAGTACCAAAGAACCTATCAATATTAAGTGCCAAACTTATGGCTATATTAAAGGCCAGACAAATTATGAACGTTGAGGAAAATAATACTACATTTTTACAAATAGACTTATTCAAATCTGGAAAAAATGCTAATTCCTAAATACTAAATAAGAAATAATAAAAGAAATTATCTACAGTTCCAAAAATATTTCAACCCAATGGTTACCGGGGCATATTAATATTGTGGAAAGGTTATGGTGTTACAATTTACAGTTGGAAATTGTATAACATCAAGATGTATAGTGAAACAAAAATTGAAAAAACACTTTCGATGATTGCCTCCGACATACAAAATCCAAATTATTGCGAGTATGACAAACATTACATGAAAGAGAATCTGCTCATAAAGGAATATATCATTTCAACAATATGCAAACCATATCACCGAGATAAAAAACAGAATAGACCAAATAGTGCAGTCTTGAGAACGGCACGAACGGACTAACAGAACAATGTAAATGGTTTACTTTAGCAATATTTGTGAAATGTACAATATAGAAGATGATAACGTTGAACATTTCAACGTAACATTTTGATCATTTGAAGCAAAGAAATATGATAACTTCAGACAAAAATTACGTAATTTTTGTATATATTTCGAATACATTTGTATACATTTTTGTGTATATTTACAAAATGTACCATATTAACTGCCATTCTGAAAAGTAATATTAACGATATTAAATTGATATAATATAATAAGTGAAACTCAATACACATATTATATTATTTAAATAATAGTTGTGTTTTCAAATATTTTAGACTTTATAAAAATAATATTGTGAGAATAATTCTGATCCAGCTTTAGAGGCGTTCTCCACTCTGTGGAAGACAATTTGAACAGGGGCGAAACGTAGGTTTTCAACAAACTAGAGACGCGGTCTCGCCCCGAACTTCTAAGTGTTTTACATGTCAATGTCGCGGAAGTATGAAAGATTATATGGTACATTTTTAGTTCTGGGTGACATTTATAACTGGGTATTACCCAGCATAAATCAGTCAAAACTGTGTAAATTGCAGAGAGAGAATGTTGTGTGGGTATTTCACAGCAGATTTTTTTCTGTATAGGTTTCAGAGGCATTTTTGTTAATCAATTTTTTCCTCTAAGCGGCCTCATTGACACTCATTTTCTTTTCTCATCAAAAACGGCTAAATTGAATTAATGAAACAACATGTTTTTGGGGAGGAATAGTTTATCTTCATATAATAACCACAGAATGAATAGATATTAAATGAATTTTCTGGAGGCACTAATCGTTAAATGTAAAATATCACCCGAAAAATGAGGATATACAGTTTAAAGTACAATACATTTTAATGTCGAATACATCTATTGTCACGCATGTCGTCATTTCTACCTATATGGTAAAAAGTGAACGTTTTTCTTTGATTAGAATTTTCATAATAAGATGTGAACATTGGATTAAGAGAGGTGGAGAAATGTAAAAACGTATTCTACGCATGATGCAGCTGTCATAAGACACATACCGTTTGATTTTTTTATTTTAAAGTTAATTGTAAGTAGGTTTATTCTTTCATGTAATTGAAGATTGGAAAAGTAGCTGGTCAACAATGCTATACAAATATAGATTTCGTTTACAAATAAGCCGCAAGATAGCAGTGTTTACCTCACTAGTAATCAGTACTATGCACTTAAGATCTATTAGCTTCTGGCACCTACCTGCAAGTATTTGTACAAACATAAAAAAAAATTGCAATAACCAAAATTTTTCGGCAATTAATTTTCAACAAAAATAATGGTTCAAACTTGGAAGGTAAAATATCGCCACTTTTTTGCAGAATACATATGTGGTTAAATCGACAACGCTTACGCATGTTTTAAGCATAATGGTTGTAACGAATTGAGGTTAGCAAAAATAACAGAAACTATTCTAAAGAAAAAAAATTGACCAAAAGACAATGCTGGTTTTATTGACTACTGATTACCTAATAAATAACAAAAAAAAAAAAAGGATAGGATAATTTGAATGTATAATTGAATTGAATTAAGTATTTATTAGGTTATTAAATTTAATCGGTGTAAATATAAATAGTTTTTGCTAGATAATAAATAAGTAATTGAGTGTGAGGGGGCCAACAATTTTTAGAAGTCAGAAGGCGACACTAGCGCGGCCGTGGAGAGAAGAAGCAACGTCGAAAATTTTGAATTTAAAACAAAGAGCAGTGTAGAATGAGTATCTGAGAAGTTACTCCTTTGTGGTTTTATGAATTATTTAGCATTCTGTGCTAATTTGAACTTCCGGAAAATTGGAGAAGAAGAGAAGTAATACCCGAAAGGGGATTTAAAGACGGAATCTATTAGCCTTCCCACAAGGAACTTATAAGAAGTACTTATTTACAGGTACGATCTTAGTATTATGAAAATGTGAGTTTCTTATTAATAAAAGTTCTGTATTAGTAAAAGTATTAATAGTAACGTCATAAGAACTTTATTCACAGACATTCATTATTGTTTTTTTTTGTTTGAACTACATTGATGTTAATCTAACAGAGGCCACTAAATTCTACAAAATTAGTGCACAATAATATAACCTATCAGAAACAGACAAGACAAAAATTGGATTGTTCAGTACTTAAATACCAGGTAAATTAACATTTATTACCATTTAAATAATCTTTAATTGAAAGTTTGATTGGATGTTAAGAAATTAAAGTAGAAAGAAAATCGTTTTGCCATTTTTTTTTCTGTTTGTAATTACAACTTCTATATTATTTATGTATTCTTAAATAAATTAGATTAGTTTTTGTATTTGTAAATTGATACGTTTTTTTTTTTTTAACTGTGAGTTGAAAATATTTTTTATTTATTTAAATTTGTTTTTAAGAAAATAGGTTATTTGGTGGATACAGAGCACAGGCGCTGAGCTACAGAAGCTTTCGAGAAGTCGAAATTAAATCAGTTTTGTCAAATTTGAGCCAGTTTTGTACAGGTAACGTGTTAGCCTCACGCCGCTAATCATTTTTAAAAATATTCCACTTTTTATTATTATTATTCTCCTTTTTCACTCTATTCCTTTTTAGAGGGGTTTCGTCGTTTTCCCCTTTCTTTTACTAAAAACGCCGTGGCGCTCAACCTTTATCTCTCTGTGCTGACACCTATTCTGTGCTCCGTAATTTAAGGGACGTAACATAGTAAATTTTAACAAATTACAATTTGTGTATAAAATATTTAATTTTATTTTCTTTTGCTGGAACTCTTAAATTTAGCCAGAATAAAATGTAGTTATTTGTTTATTCAAAAAGCTGCAGTGACAAAAATACCCATAATTGCGCATATACTTTGACTGAGACAATAAATAATTCACGAACGATTCTACAAATTTCAACTGAATTTCAGCTTGAAGTATATTGTGGGATACAAGAATGTAGTTTCCAAACAAAATGAGTCAAATCCGACTTTTCCAAATCAAACCAAACAATTTCGGTCTCCTAAAATTGTCAAGGTGAATTTATTTCTTATATTAATTTTTGACACATTTTTTTTGGATTTTCTAGCGAATCTACGGTGATAAATTTTGCTATCATTTTAATATCTTCTTAAGTAGTATGATAACAAACTTATTTTAATAAGTTTGAGAGTAAATCTTACCAAGTTAAGTCAGAAAATGATGTAGTCAATAACAATGTGTGTGTTTAATAAAATTATGAATTTTAGTTTCCATTATGACACTGCTGTAGGTAGAGTACTCAATTTTGTTTCAATTGATTTTACTAAATTGATAAACCTTTATTACTTTCTCATATTGCCTTCATTAAAAGGTATTGTCAAAGTTGTGAAATAAATGATTTAGGTCTTCTATAAACGAAAGCAATAAACTGAAATAACACTTTAGAGGAAAATATAATCCCATCCATTTAGTAATTGTTACTTCCGAAAAAACCACTTTTTCGGACCTTAGCACGTGTATATCCGGTGAAAACTCGATATAAAAAAAAATTTTGATAGCAATACTTCCTCTTGCTAAGGAGTAAGAGAAATTAAAAACAAATATATTCCGTAAAGTCGCACTTCCGGTTGAAGGATTTTGTCGAAAACCTTCTTGTCATGCGATGGTGGTACCAAAATGGAATGTCAAATTTGAGTGTACTGCGAGTTGTTGTTCTTGATTTATTTTCCCCAAAATGTACATATATACACACAGAGAGGCCATTCGCTAAAAACAATTTTTCGTATTTAAGGGTTCTCAAAACAATTTGTCAGATTTCGGGCGAGTAATAATGAGCCTTTAATATTGTGGTTGCAGGCTGGTTACTACTTTCGCTTTACTGACTGCCTACTGTATATAGAGGAATTCAAATTTAAATTAAATTCCAACAAAGCTGGTAAGCCAAAAAGCGATCTTAACAGCTATCGCCCTATCAGTCTCTTAAACTCTCTCTCCAAAATATTAAAAAAAAATATATATAAACGACTCTTAAAACACCTTGACAGACTCTAACACAATCCCACCCCATCAGTGCGGATTCAGACAAAAAACACTCACCACTACACCAACTAAAAAGAGTCACAGAACATATTGTACACAATTTTGAGGAAAGAAAATACACGGCAGCAATATTTCTTGACGTAGCTGCTGCATTTGACACTGTTTGGGATTCTGGACTAATTTACAAACATACAAACATAAACGCACCAACATTCCTAACTCGAATTACCTAAGACAGTACATTCCAAGTAAGACTCAACAATATATTCAGTACAGGAAGACAAATACCAGCGGTACTACCACAAGGGTCAATCACGAGCCCAATACACTTCAACCTCTACTGCTCGGACATACCTGAACCTACTAAAGCGACATTAGCTACCTACGCGGACGATACCATGTTAGATTCATCCAATACAGACATAAACGAAAGCATTATTGACTTACAAACATCAATAGACGGTATATCTAGCTGGTAGCAGCGATGGAAGCTTAAGTTAAACCCTTGTAAAACTGAAGCGAAAATCTTCGCTCTCCGATGGTTTCGAAATGAAGACCTTCGCCTACTAACAATTAACAACCAGGAAATGCCCGCAAACAAAAAGACCAAGATGTGCGTTATCTGGGCGTAATCCTTGATACAAGACTCACCTGGAAGACTGCACTTACTTACTTACTTACTATACGGTGCAACAGTCCTTAAAGTAGGACCTGGGCCCCCTCAATTAGTTTTCCCCGTTCGTTTCGGTTTGCAGCCTTGTGGCGCCATCCTCTCACCACAACTCGACGGAGGTCTTCCTCCTCGTCATCCAGCCATCTAAGTCGAGGGCGCCCTCGATTTCTTGTGCCTTCTGGTTTCCCAGTTAATAATTTTCGAGCTAATCTCCCCACAGGCATCCTTTCTACATGCTCCAACCATCGCAACATCTCTTTCTTTATTTGGGCGACCATATCCGGCTCTCCAAACAAGTCCCTCAGTTCTTCATTCTTTCTTATTTTCCAATCGCCATTCACGCATTTCGGGCCAAATATCCTTCTAAATATTTTTTCTCTCCCAGACAACGAGGATCCTTATATTCTTTTTACTGAGCACCCACGTTTCGCTGGCATAAGTGACGATGGGTCTGATAATAGTTTTATAGGCAATTATTTCAGCCTTGCGGGATAAATCCTTGAACCGCAGAACCTTCTGAACCGCGAACAGGCATCTATTTCTTGCCGATACTCTCGCCTTGATTTCTGCGGTAATATCCTTAGTGTTAGTTATGAGCGACCCTAGGTATTTAAAATAGCTGCACATTAGGAAGCTGTGATCTCTCAACTGGATTTGTCCTTCCTCACGCGACTGGGCTTTCGAAGTTCGCATATATTTGGAAGACTGCACATTAACACTAAACTGCAACAAGCATACACCCGATTGAAACAGTTGTAACCACTAATTAACCGAAACACACCACTGAAAACATTCTTGCACCATACTGTTCTACAAAACACTCCTTAGAATTCTCGTAACATACGCCTGCCCAGTTTAGATAACCGCTAGCAACACCTGACAAGACATTACAGACTTTCCAAAAAAAGGTACTGCGAACTGCACAAACGCTGCCTGGTTTATCAGAAAATACACAAACACACAGAGAACTTGACGTGCCAGATATATATTCACACATGGCTAAGCTAACGGACAATTTCTTGCTATCACTTCACACAGTACCCTCAGCTTTACATTACCACATAGGCGAGCCTTCTCCATCCAGAAGATTGAAACCCAGACTCTACCAAGATCTGTGATAAGACTCATCTTTGTTTTGTTGTTGTTTTCATTTCCTTTCAATTAGCTCTATGTGTAAAGCTCTAAGTGAGCTGGCCAATAACAATTTGTAAATAAATAAATAAATCAAAATTAAATTCCTTAACACAACTATTTCCCGAGAAAACACAATTTCGCAATTTTAGACATCGCAATACTCCGTTGTTACCAGCAGTGAGAAAAAGTAAAAAAAAAAAAATGGTTGCAACTTTTAAAGTTGGCAAATAAAGAAAAGGTAAATTGAAAAGGTAAAAGTACTGTTTAGAGTTGTATTTAGTGTTAGTGAGAAGTGTGGACAAATGTGGTGATGTTGGGTCAAGTGTGCGCAGAACGTGAAAGTCGTAAGTTGTAGTAAAGTGGCCATGTGCGGGACATTGTTAATGTTATTGCCTGTGGCTGTTGTGGATCAGTATTAATGTGCCCACTGTGACCAACACTGGAGACATCACAAACACACATACACATACACACTCTATGACTAAGGGGCACGCCTACAAACTACCACACACATACAATACTATACAACTCTCTCTCCCCTATCTCTATATAAACAGGATGCCTTGTATCATCTCTCCTTGATACTTCCTTTTCTTCGCTATTAATGACCACTACAATTCATTATTTACTATAATGGGGAACTTAACAGCAATACTTTTAACGAGTATGGTACTTAACGATCTAACCAGTATCAGTTCTGGATATAGTAAACTTATTTTTATTTAGACTTCATATGTCTATGATTTAATAATGGCCAGATTTCGGGCCACAGTCCTCAGCCAAAAACTTTTGTTTTTCATACACTTATGCTGATAAAATTATTTTCCGTTAGCAAATAAAAATCAACTTCCTTGAAGGTATTAAGTTTATTAGTGGTTGTAGCTTATGAAATTTACCTTTATTTAATTAAATTAAAATATAGTTGTTGTTTATTTACTTATGACTAATTTTCATTAGTTTATTTTCTATTTAGCAAATCAGTTTGAAAAAAGAAGGCTTGGGTAATGGACGGCGCTTAGTATTACGTTCCTGAACTTGAACTGCCCAGCTATATGTTATATGAAACAAACAAATTGTACTGATATTCACAATAAGTGTGATAGGAAGGCGGAGGGAATAAAGAAACACTAGAATTTTCGCTCGAATTTGAAATAGACAAATCCACACCTTTTCTTACAGTTATTTTAAATGGAAATACAATCAAATTAGAAAATTACTTGGTTTATTGAAATGAAAACTGATTAGTACAAGTAATCAAACCTTATTAAAAACTGCAAATATTACCAGATTTACACCATTTTTCTATTTGTCATGTTTAATAAAGAATTTAGTTTTTGCCTGTTCCAACAGTCAATTTTTTTGGAACTCACAAACCAAAAGAGTATACGAAGAGTAATACGTCTTCGCACATACTAGATGTTTAGTTTTAAAAATTATTTGTTGCACAGTAATTAAAAATACAAAAATATATCACAATTATATTTTTCACATGCAATAGTTTACTTCTTTTTTTTCTGTTTACATAAACTAGAAGTCTATTTATATATAGCACTATGTACACCAACATACACAATACACGCACTGAACTAACAATATAACCACTTTTTTTATTTGAAACCTTCCACTGCCACTGTAATCCGTTTCAGTATTGCATCATATTATAGGTTTGCAAACTGGTTTCACTGCGCATGCTCCACCATGTCAAATTTGAAACTGTTGGAAACTTAACCTACAAGAACGCTTTGTGATCAGTATTGTACCGTAACATTCAGGAAAAAATAATAGTAAGGTTAGTATTACAGTTATTAGCTCTAAATCTATAATAAATTAGCTCATACATCTGTAAGAAATCAGTTTCATTAAAAATGGTTAGGATATAGCAAATAAATAACTAGACATTGAGTATGGCATAAAAGTTACGAGATATCTATTCGTATACTTTTAAAGGACTGTCTGAGATAGCACAGAACCGCTAATTATTCTAAATGGTATAAACACAAGTTAAGACAAAAATAAAAAATAGAAAGGAATATTGGCCAAGACAGTAGGAGAAGCCGAATATGAAATAATTTAATGTATTAAAAATTGCTTTTCGCATGCGTCGGATTGCCAGTTTGAAACAGGTTGGCGCTTTAAGCACTGACGGCTATGATGTACGGAACTAAAATTATAAAATTTTCAAAAATAATGCAATAATTACAAAAATTAAATTAAAAAAAATTCGTGGTTAATAGTGATGAATTCCTTTCTCTTCTTTCGGTTGGAATTTGCTTCATGTTGAAAACTTTCATGTTACATGTGCGATGGTGATATCAAAACGGAATGTCAAATTTGAGAGTACAAATTTGCGTTTTTGTTCTTGGGTTATTTCACATAAACAGCAGACCATGCACCATGAATAATTTGCCAGGGGATTGGTCCACTAAACTGAGCATTGTGGTTATCATAAATTTATAACGATATGAATATCTTTTACAAATATTGTATACTTTATTTATTATGAATAAATCTAGTAAAGCTTATAATCGATTGAGTGGAAAATCACTGGATTGAATGAATAAAATGACATTAGGGTAAGTCACCCCTGTTATTCTGTGTTAGACTTGATCTAAACACAAATAATATAATTACTATAGGATACCCTCCTACTTTACTAACTTACTAATCGTTTAGTGAACTAAACCAATAATCTCATGGATGTTTAACTAACCTTTTACTATGAGGGGTGGACAAATCTTGTTTTTAGGTCTTAGAAAGATAATTTTGTAATATTAATTTTAAAATTTTTATGTGAAAATCTTACACAATTTCCTCTTATTATATTTATTGTTATTTATGTATTATTAATATACAGGGTGTCCCAAGTTATATGGATTACGACTTTTTATCGGAAACTAAGATAGCTAGAAAAAAACTGAAAAATACGTGTCCCCGTAGTTTTTTGTTAGAAATCCAAATTTAATTTGCAAATTTTTTTTTTGGTGCTTCCAGAAGCGAGATAAAGGCACCAACTTCATTTTTTCAAATGGGGATGTGTGGTTTTTATCTAAAAAAATTGATTCCTCTATTTTTTGTAAGAAAAATTTACTTGAACGGTTTTTTTTTTCTGTGAACGATATTTTACAAGTTATGAATGAAAACATGATTCTTATAAGAAATTTCAAAATGATAATATAACGGTTTTTTGATTGAATAGAAGAAAAGTACTATTTTATTATAAATTTTTCTCCTCATTAATTTCAGAACTTGCTTGAACTGGCCTCCACCAATAGAGATGTATTTCTTTGGTCGTAAGATACAATTGGCAGGGAAAAGCATGTGTATGCATCTCTAATGGTGGAGGCCAGTTCGAGCAAGATCTGTAAATGAATGAGGAGTAAAATTTATAATAAAATAGTACTTTTCTTCTTATTCAATCAAAAAACCGTTATATTATCATTTTGAAATTTCTTATAAGAATCATGTTTTCATTCATAACTTGTAAAATATCGCTCAAAGAAAAAAACCGTTCAAGTAAATTTTTCTTATAAAAAATTGAGGAATCTATTTCTTAAATAAAAACCACACCTCCCGATTTGAAAAGATGAATTTGGTGCCTGTATCTCGCTTGTGGAAGCACCAAAACAAATTTGCAAATTAAATTTGGATTTCTAACAAACTACAGGGACACATATTTTTTATTTTTTTTCTAGCTATCTTAGTTTCCGAAAAAAGTCGTTATCCATACACCTTGGGACACCCTGTATATACTTTTATAGTCCACCTAGCTATTATCAATTCCAAGAGAACTAAACAGTTAAATTATAGGTATTCCCAGAGATAGTGGTGTGTGTATTCAAGGGAATCTGGGGAATAGGAGATGGACCACATGCTTTGTCATTTTATTGCATTTTAATTTATTATTATTAATTACTTTGTTTTCCCCCCCGGGTATGATAATGTAGTTTTTCCGGTCTAAAATTACATTCCTTCTAACTTTTCTCTCCATACTTCTTTGTGTTTCCACACGCCCTCTTCTATATTCCTATCTCGCATAATATTTTGGACTTGTTGCCTCCAAGTTATGGCTGGTCTTCCGTTTTTTCTTTCTCCCAGGCGGTATCCAATCCATAATTTTCTTTGGTGAACTTTTCTCTTTCATTCTTTTTGTGTGTTGCCATACCATATTAATTGCCTCATTTCTATAAATTCCACAATTGAGTTCTGGACTTTCATTTTTTCTTCTCATCACTTAATTTCGGAATTTTTTCTTTCCTTGATATTCTGATAGAGCGCCGCCAAAAGTCCATCTCTGATAGGCCAATAAAGTTTGCCTTCAATCTTGATGGAAGCGTCCAAACTTCTGACTCACATAGGATATGATGCTTCTCATTATTGTTTTAAAAATTCTACTTTTAGTGTCGGCTGTAAACCTGTTTATCCCACAGAAACGCCGTTAAATGTAAAAATTGGCCATTTATCCAAGTTAATCCTTGATTTGATCTCTTTATCCTGTCTTCCATCTTTTGTAATTATCACTCCTAGATATTTATATTCCTCAGTATGGCTAATTATTACCATTTCTTCTTCCAATACCAGGTTCTGACTTATTTCTCCTATTGCTAGTGAAATGTATTTGGTGTGCTGAGTTGTTGTTGTAGTGTAGCAGCTTGTGTAGCACGAGCGGTTTAGTAAAAGGTCTTGTAAGTATATATGTTTAAGAGAGAACTATCAGAAATAAGAAAGTAGTCACCACTGCTAACAATAAATATATTCTATTAAAATAATAACTACAAGTTATTTGCAAAGGAATTATTAACTTATTAATATGCACTGATGCTAAGAGAGCGAAAAACAAGTGTTCCTGAAGTGTTCTGCTTCGGTGTCCACAACAAATTATGTTAAAGGTATGTCTTCTAATTGTTATTTCAAATCTTCCTCTGTGAGAAGAAGGGGTAGACAATGCTATCAAGTTCATGAACTCTAAAAGACAATAGTGGTCTTCTACCTGAAATGTCCTTTTCCAAGGGAATGTCACATATCTTCATAATTTTTATTTTTTCAAATTAAATATAGTTTTATATTTCCTGCATCCATCACACTAGATATCTTACATTTATTCATGTTTTACCTTAAGCTCCCCCAGTTATTATATTCTTTTTAGCAATTTCCTTGTCATGTATTCAATATCAGAATAGTTTTGAGCTAAAAAATCAACTTGTCTTCGGCAAATTGTAAACTATAAGCAGTGGTAACTTGTCCAGACGAGAAGAGAAATAGCGGCACTTAGTATGGGCGAGAGAATCCGAAGATTAGGGATTGATTACTGGGACCATTCAAAACCAGCAAGTGCAAGGCTTAAAACCCAAGTATCTTTCGTGGCTAAACTTGATAAGTTAAGACAGGAAAAGGGACTAAATATGGAATCCTGTCAAAACCTCCCAGCAATCCCCCCACGGATACCATTGCGATCCGCCAAATACAGCTTACAACTTCTCCGTCGGATCTACAAACAAACAGCGACGGAAATAGAACTAAAAGTTTGCGCACTGGAGACCATCAACGAATGGTATCCCTCGCCACCGTGGCTACATGTTTACACAGACGGCTCCGCAGAAAATGCTAAGCAAAATGCCGGAGCAGGGGTCTACTCCTCAGTCTTCCGGTTGGCAGAACCTGTGGGCCGTCTTGGAACAAATTTTGACGGAGAAGTTAAGGCGATATTACTCGCATTGAAAGCATTGCTGGACATACCGGCTGAGAAAGTGGTCTTGCTTATAGACTCACAGGCTGCAATAAGTGCTGTGGCAGACGCTACCAAAGCTTCCACAATGGAACTAGATACATGCCGGGAACTAATTGAAAAGTTGATCCTGCGTGGGACAAGCTTGCCCTGCAGTGGATACCGGCGCATTGTGGGCTTTGGGGAAATGAGCAGGCAGATTCACTGGCAAAACAGGGATCCCAGAAGGACCAACCCGAAATGCCGGTCACGTTCTGCACTACTAAAAAGATAATAAAAAGCAGCGTAGAAAGCGAGATGTTGCAGGCCTGGAGAAGGACAGCGGAACAAAGGCGATGGGCAGACCTGCTCGACGCAAAAAACCGTATTCCAGCGAGGCTTCCCAGAGGTGAGTCAGTGGCTCTCTTCAGAATGAAGACGGGCCACGATTATTTGCAGAGCCATCTCTGTCGTATTGGAGTGGTGAGTTCGCCTGTATGCCCGCTCTGTAACTTGGACGAGATGGTCGCATCACATTTGGACACTTGTCCTGCATTGGAGGACATAAGATCGAGCACAAACTCGATAGGAAATTTATATTGGGCCGCGAGACGCCGCATGGCTGAGATTGCCAGGGCAAACTAGGCGTAGGGTAAAAAAAAAAAAAAAAACTTGTCTTCTATTTTGCTTCCCATGTTTTTGCATTTTTTATTTTCTTCCAGACCTCTAGAACTTTCTCTATATAAATTTAAAATAGTGTGGGCGATAAACAATATCCTTGACGATTCTTTCGGCATATTTAAACCAGAACGCAAAATTTTCCTATTTTTACCCTTAGACATGATATTTTTGTAAAATTACATTAATTGCTCTTACTACAGTTGGATTTATGCTCGTTTCAGTTAAAGCTGTCCAAAGCTTGCTTTGGGGGTCTAAACTAATTACTTTTATTCATTGAAATATAATAACTTTTGACATTATGATTTTTTTTTTTTATCTGACGATGTTGTAATTTTGGAAATATAGCCACACCTTAGGAAGGAATATGAAATTTGAGATAACTGCGATTTTTACATTTTTCAGGTATTTCGATCACAGACATACATAGATCATTCGCTAGAAACATTTTTCGAATCCAATGATGTCAAAACATAATATTTCTGGTGAAAAACTCATTTTAAAATTTTATGCATTGTTCAGTTGCCGACTGCAAAAAAAAATGTTGAATTTCCAAATTTCAAAAATTCGAGTAAATCCAAACTCTCGACGATTAATTGGCAAAGAAATCAATTGCTAAATAGAATAGAATAGAATAGAATCGGGGGGGGGGGTGAGCCTCATTCCACTGCGACTACAAATTGAGGTCTATTGTGGATCCCCTTAAGTTACAGAACAGCCCTCAGCTTTGCCCTCCTAATCAATCCTAGCAAAGCTGAGAGCGGCTCCGTCATGAAGCTTTCAGCTTCGGGATTGCCCGTCCCCAATTGAAGAAACCTAATCCTCGTCAGGCCGGCGCACTAACAAAGGATGTGCGCCGGGATCTCCTCCTCTACCTTGTAGAATCGGCATCCGCACTATCCGCAAGTTGTAGGTGGTGCATGTGTCTATTCAGCCTACAATGCCCTGTTAGTAGACCCACAGTTAACCTTATATCCCTTCGGGTTTGGCTCAGTAGGTCTTTGGTAAATTTAGGCAAATGTCTTTTAATGAAGAGTTTTGCCTGCCTCTGTCCTGGTGTTCCCTCCCACCAACGCAGACGCTGATCTTCTATCCACCCCTTGATAGAAGTTTGGATGAGGCTCCTGGACAAGCCGCAGAAGGGTTCGGGGCCTATAAAGGTATCCTGCGAGCCCTCCCTCGCTAGGGCATCCGCCCTCTCATTGCCCAGGAACCCCGCATGTCCCGGCACCCAGGCGAGTGTCAGTTTATTCCGAGTACCCACCTCGGTGAGGGCAAGTAGGCAGTCCCACACCAGTCTTGAGACTATTTGGTGTGAGGAAAGTGCCTTCAGGACTGCATGACTGTCGGAGTATATGGCCACTCTTCTACCCACTATCCTTTGCCTTATAATCTCCCTAGCGCAGAGCTGTAACGCCACGACTTCAGCCTGAAAGACCGTGGCGTACTTCCCTAGGCTGGCCTTAATTTATCAATTGCTAAATGAACAAGAAGATTTAAATAAAGATATATATATATAGACATGAAAGTAATATTAATTAAAAACAACTTCTTTATTAAATAGTCTTAATTAAAAATTAATCATTTTTAATTTCATAATAATGTATATGAATTTCAAACACACCGTTTGACGTAAGCAAACCTCTAAGTAATTATGTCGTATAAATATTAAATAAGTAACAATTCTAACATATGTAATTAACTTCCTTTTAAGAATTCACTATAAACTATTAGCATTTTAGATTTAAACTTACGTAAATAATGAATTAATTAGTAGTGTGTGATAATTATTGTTAACCGGTTAAACTAGTGTTTGTTGGTATTGTTACTTCATTGAATTCTTGGTAAATGGGAGAATAGTGAATGATATGGACATTTACATATTTGGTCTATCTAGTATATTATTTCAGGTTCATGTATCTACTTTTATTTGCTATTGACCTGAATTATCATTATTATGTAATTACTTGTCATGATAGCAATATTGCTACTCTGAAAATTTTAATGATCTATTGTGATATCGAAACATATCTTCCTGTTATTGCAGTTTAATACAATTATAAAATTGACAATTTTTTTTTTTTTATGCTATCGGCCCTTACTGAAACATTAATTGCATTAACATTAGTTGGTGTAGTGGTTATGAGCTTGGATTTGTAACCGGGAGGTCCCCAGTTCGAGTCCCATGTATTAAGTGTTAAATTTTATATTTGTTTAAAAAATGTTATTAGGTGCTTTCGCCCCTCCACCGTTCCTGACATCTAATTTGGTAGTTGAAAAAATATCAAAAATATGTTAAGTCCGCCTGAAAAAAAAAATAGGCATTACTTTATTTGTATTTCTGCAAAGTTGCTAAGCAGTTTTTCTTCAAATTTGGCATTCTAGCAATGCTTTCAATTTACGTTAACACTTCGCAGGTATTAGCATTTTTTTCTTACTAATTTTCCTTCCGTATATAATGGGTTTAATGAAGGAGAGAAAATGGTTTGGTTTAGATTAATAAACTAGATATGGCTGAACATTGTATAATGAAAAAAGTGAAACTGACTGCCTGGACTTTACACTAAAATAACAGAGAATGGTAGAGAGGTAAAGAGTAAGGTAGATGACATGTTGTGACTGCCGAGTTAACTCTGCTATATGACTTGTATCTCTCTCATCGCTATATTTAAACAGTTTCTCCCACTCTAGTCCGAGAGAGTGGTCCTGTCATTTTTGTCTCTCTCTTTCTCTCTCTTTGCTATCGATCCCTCTCTTTGGATCCTATTACACGTAAGTATTTTATACATTATCGAATTGTGGAATAATTTTTTTTTTATAAAAAAATTTAAAAAAATTGAGTGATTTCTAACATAATATTTACTGTTTTATTGTAATTAATGTGAGATAATAAAGAAAAAAACGCAGAAATTTCATTGCATTATTGAAAAAGAAAGGCATAGGATAATAATGCAGAACTGCAAGATGCAATGTAGTAAATCTGCCATTTTTTATTTGACCGGTTATACTAATGGAACAAAATAAAATTGATATTAAACACCTACAAAATTTTCTCCTAGGAATTCATAATATTCAGTTAAAAAACTTTTCCTAGACTTGGGATTTTAGCTATTCATTGTATTGTCCTTAATTTTGTGTAGGTGGCGCAGTCTGCAAAGTAATAAAGATGGGAATCTACTCATGAGCTAATGCAATCAAAATCTACTTTCTCGCAACAACATAAAAAAAAAGCAATCGAACTAATTATTAGCACAATTAACTAAATAAATTATATGTGGATGGATCCGCAATGCTGGATAACATCTGGTATTTTATCCGTCGTAGCATGCATATTTATTTTCCTTCAGACCGGTTTCGGACTTTCATCCATCGTCAGAGCAAATTCACCAAGTTCGTGTAGAGAGTTCACTTCAACGTAATGTTTCTGTTACTTGTTACTCATACTTGTTGGTTGTATATAATTATGTCGGGAGCTTATAAGTTTATGTTACTATATGTGTGTGTGATTAATGACAAAATGGAATTATTATAAGTTATGATTAGACATTAGAAAATACTGTATAATAAATTTGTTTTCTATTTTGCAGAATACTCCATAACTAAATTTAATAGTGTTGTAAAGTATGCTTAGTGTTTTATCAAGTTATTTTTATTAGGGGGGGGGCGATAAGTTATTTCAGGAGTATACTGTCCTAATAAGAATAGATTAAGTTTGAAGAAAGGCGATGCAAAGTTTATGTACAGTCAAAAACTTGTACAAGTACAAGTTAAATTCTATAAAAAATACAATGTTTGTTTTTTGCTGTCAACCTTCTGTAGTGGAAGAAGGAAATGTAAAAATAATAGTTTTGGAAAATAGTTTAGTAAACTGGACTTTACACTAAAATAACAGAGAATGGTAGAGAGGTAAAGAGTAAGGTAGATGACATGTTGTGACTGCTGAGTGAACTCTGCTATATGACTTGTATCTCTCCCATCGCTATATTTAAACAGTTTCTCCCACTCTAGTCCGAGAGAGTGGTCCTGTCATTTTTGTCTCTCTCTTTCTCTCTCAGCTAAATCTTTCTCTCTTTCTCTCTTAGCTAAATTTGTGAAAATTAGCTAGTTCAAGTAGTGTTTTTAGTGATGGGGATAGCCAGGTACTACAATCTAGGTCAATGCAAACCAAAGAGACAAAGGCTCAAGAATCCGTTAAATTAATACAATGCCACTTGGCCAACTGTTTTGTAAGAGAAGGCATTCTTTCGAACAGTCTGCATTCTGCTTCCAAACCCAGAACACTTGCTTCAGGAATCGCTCTCTTAAACTCATGCCAATGATAGAGATTTGCCCTTATTCTAGATCATTTTATTAAGAGAGTTTTGTTGTAGACACCGACATTGTAGACACCAAGGAGAACACATCAGGACTGTGCCAGTTTAAGTTATAACATCAGAGTTTATACCAATTAATTTCAATATACTTATAAGCATATTATTATGATATTTTAAAGTAACTTAATTTCATAGAGAATATATCTATTTTAAAAACAGTGTGATCTCTTGATTATTTCTAATACTTCACTCTTAGACATATGTACTTACAAGCCCTATTACTAAACCGCTCACGCCACAAGCCACCAGCACACAAACATACACAACATCACCAATAACATTTCGCTTCTTACATATCAATTTACTTACATATTTTCTTGTATTAACGCTACTTGTATTTCACATCTATTTATTACTTAAGCAAAACAGAAAACAAATTTATTATACACTATTTTTCTAATGTCTAGTCATAACTTATAATAATTCCATTTTGTCATTAATTTCACACACACATAGTAATATAACCTTATAACCTCCCCACATAATTATATACAACCAACAAGTGTGAGTAACAAGTAATAGAAACATTACGTTGAAGTGAACTCTGTACAAGAACTTGGTGAATTTGCTCTGACTATGGATGAAAGTCCGAAACCGGTCAGGAAGAAAATAAATATGCATGCTAGGACGGATAAAATACCAGATGTTAAATTTTAAGTTGTTATTCGAGATTTTATTTTTAGCGCTGTCTTCTGGACTAACAAAGAACCAATCTGTACCCCATACTACCTTCTTTATTTTAGGACAAATTTATAAACAAAATTTCTGGACATTATTTATATAGAACTTAAGAGTTTGTAGAAAATTTATAGATTTTTATAATTTGTATTAATTGCATAAAATAAGGGAAGGGATTAGCTCAGTGGTAGCGCGCTCGACTAGCTACAACGGAAGTCCCGGGTTCGAGTTAAGCAGTGCTTTCTTTAGATTTTCTCTTCCTAGGAGCCTCTACAGCTCATTGTCCGGTGATCAACAGTGTTGTCTGTAAGCGAGGGAAAACTACCTGGAGCCTGGCAATGCACTGAGAAGGCTTCGGACGCCAATGACCATAGATGCTGGACGCGCCTTAATAAAAAACTACATAAAATAAAGTGGTGTGCGCAAATGATAATGGTTTATGACATTAATAAATCGTATGCAAAAATAAAAATATAAAGTTAGTTGAATGATATTGTACGTCGGTGTATTGGGCATATTAAAAAAAAAAAACAATAATGGCGGATAAGTGATGATGAAAAATTTTATTGTCAATAGATTGGAGACGAGATAAAGCCATTAATATTTGAAATTGTTCAAATCTTCCATTTTAATATTGAAAATATGGAAAAACGTTGCACAAAATATTTTATATAACAATCGTACCCTTCCAACAATATACATTCAATTAAAACTGCCCTATTCAATATGCACAGATTTGGTGTATTCAATAAAACTCGTAAAAGCACTTTCGGTTGTTTTGGATTTTCAGTGCCAGAGTTTGCTTTTTGGGGGTCCATTAAGAGATTCAATAATTTCCTCTTCTCCCATCCCTTTGCATCATTTCATATTTCTACTCATGACAAAACCTTCATTGTCCGCAAATTAAAGCTTCTCCCCTGTCAAATTGGGCTGGAATACTATCTACTAACGTTCTTGAAGCGTAACTAAAAGCTCGAATTTAGCCGAGCGTAAAGCCGAAATCATCCGACCGTATACGTTATGTTAAGTAAGGAGCAACTTCCCCCAACAGATTCTCCTTCTACAACCCCTTTTCTTTATTTCTATGATGACATTTAACATTAATTTAATGGAATTTCCTTATTATATTCATTCTAAGTGGTTACGTTATTTGTATTTTTTGACTCTTTTATTCATGAAATTATTCATTCTGATTTGTTGATTGTGGTTAATCAATAACTTTGCTGGGAACAACATAAATATTGAATGATTTAGGAAAATCCATGTTTATGACGTACTTTGCATTAATCTTCTTCTAAACCTATCCTCTCCTACCATTGCTGCAGTGTAGAACCCTTACAGAGACTCTTCTTCCATACATCTCTATCACTAACAAATTCCAAAGCAGGAGTAAACATTAACCACGCGTCAAAATAATAAGTAAACAAGCAACCTTCCCAAAAATGTCCCTGCTTTGATTGTACACCACTTTTAGCTCACTCATTTCGATGTACAAAATATTTTTTGCGGATTCAGCTTCCTTCAGAAATGATCATTTCAGTACAATATTTGGTTCTACCACCTGATGATGATGGAGCGGAGTTTGGCCATCTAAAATATGCCTAAAACATCATTGCAATATAAATATCCAGGACCAGAAATGAAAATATAAACAAGCATAAATAAGAAAAAGATCATTACAGTCAATACTAAAATATAAACAGACATTAATCAATTAATAAGAATAATCTTAACCAAAACACGTAATTAAGAAACCCCAAGCATAATGCTGACTTTATGGTTCTCGAAACTGTTTATCTCCTTAAGAGAGCTGGTCTTAACGGAAAAATTGTATGGTTGGTATGGATTAAGGCACTACTCGGGGATATCTGGCAATGAAATTGTAGACTCCAAAGCGAACGAGGCAATAAATCTAGAGCATCTTAATTTTGAAAAATTATTGCCCTCAGATATAAAGAATTACTCCAAACGCAAGTATTACAGGAAATGGTCCATAGAGTACGAGAAATCAAAATGCCTCAAAGGTAAATTTTACACCTCCCTACAGCCGGCAATCCCTCCCCAAAAAGAACCTTCGTTCACTGACCTACTAGAAAGTAGAAGTTTCTTTATAGCCATGACCAGACTTCGTTTTAACCATAACTTTTCTCCCCATCATCTGTCTCTTATAGGAATCTCAGTCGACCCAGTATGTTCATGTTCTTCTGAATCAAACATCGACGCCAACCATCTGATTCTCGAATCTGGTAATCACCAAGAGGATAGAGATAAACTATGGAAGTCTATCACTACCCGCCAATCTGCATACCATCCTCCAAAACCAAACCACGTATTATATTTGGCTATTTTCAATTTTAAACTAAAACAGAATCACACTATGAAAGTAAAAAGCAAATAGTAGGAATAGAACAATGTGTAGTTCCCATCAACAACAAACCCTTACCACCAGACGCAGCTAAAACGCCGATGAAAGCTGCAAGAAACCTGGGCAGAGAATCTGGCTAATCTGCACAGACAGGAAGCCAAGGAGAAGCAGAAGAAAAACCTAACCCTCCCCTTGTCAGATAATTATAAACATTATATATATTTTTAATATCACAGTTTCCCAAAAAATTGCTGATTTGCTGGCAACACTGTTTAGAGCAGTATTGCCAATATTACATTTAATATAGTGTTACCTTATTGGCTATATTGTACGTGGCTATTATTATATACGTGTCTTTAAATACATATTAATCTGTTAACCGCGCTTATGTGATAACACTCAATATGGGTAAGAGTAGATTCTGTAAAAGTGATAAAGAGTTAATACTTATAGTTATTAGTAAATAATTCCATTTTAAGAAAATGCGTCATTAAAAGCAGTGGCAATTTTGCAGTTCGTGTTTTGTGATACTTTATGGCAGATTTGTTTTTTATTTTACAAATAAAATGTATCATCGCTTTTCCTACCATTTATCACCCACCAAACACGCTGGGACATATGAATAAACTATTTAAGTCCTTAAGGTTATTAAAAACACTCGCTGTTTATTTCCCATAATTCTAAAGGTTTACTAAAAAGATTAATGAATATTTTCCATTGTGAACGCTGATAAAAGAAAAAGCAGACAAGGGAGGAGGGGAGGGGGCAAAAAACATTAAAAATGTTTACACTATCATGTTGGGACATTAATTCGTATCATAGCTATATATATATATGTAAGTGTATAAGTTGGTGGTTGGTTTAATAC
>JAAEAF010009483.1:0-24119 GCA_011037195.1 Triatoma infestans
TGTTAGCTTAATCTAATTTAGACACGGTTGGAGATTTCGAGCAATAAATTTCTTTTGAAATGCTGTAGCTCTGTCTTTAAGATGGTCTAAGATTTCAAGCTATAAACCAAGATATGGCCAAAAGGGTCTTGAAGAACTTATTTTTAGGATTGCAACAATTTGTATTTCAAATTTTTCTTTGACTTCTTATCTGCTGTTTTAAAGAATATCAGGAGTGCAGAACTGCACTATTTTCACTTGGAACATCACTTGGAGTGCTGAATGATTAAAGAGAATTTACTTTTACCCTACAACCTATTAACCATTCTTGTGCCGAAGACATCATTATTCAGGAAATCACATTTCAAAGAGTGATTGAAACCGAATTGTTGATGAATTCTTTAGATTTCTTTACCATTCACGAATGCACCAATCCTAATTCTTACTCTCTGTAATGGATCTGCATGTCTCTCTTCCTCTAGCAAGCAGAGAAGCAAGAGTAGTGTATCTGGGTAGTGGAAGGAGAAGTAAAACTGTGTAAGGGCCAATCCAGCCGCCCGCTTAAAAAGGTGCTTTCAAAAAACCGCCAAATTCACTGACATTCAAACGCCATTCGAACAACCATCAATATTCCACGACCATCGTTCTCACACCATCTCTCGGTCAGTCAGTCTGTCTCTATCTCTTCTCTTGCTACTAACTCTAATCTAAATTATACAGTGTAAAGTACTTCCAGTGATTATATTCTCATACCATATGAACAGTAATCTAACTAAACTCAACCGACGTTTTTCTCTGCTGCCCCACCATCTAAAACAGCCATTACATCTCTGATTAGTTAATCGAGGAGTGCTAATCGAAAAGCAAGCAAGTCAATGCATCAACTTGCATAAACCCATTTCTCGACTTACAATAATATGCTTAATTGTACTAGCATTTAGCATAACACCTACACTCATCGTAGTAGGGCTAGTAATTTACACAGTAATAAACAGCATTATGAAGTTGCATATGAGTAGTAATATTTTACGAGAGTGTAAAAATCGTAAGTATGTACTATCTCTTGCTCATTTTCTGAAGTAAATGTTTGGTCCATTGATTAGCATCACCCTTTCTGTAGCCGCGAATTTTTTAAAAGTATTATATTCTCTAATAATTTCTTATAGAATGAATTAAAATTTTGTCGCAGAACTAAAGCCCTTAATCACATGGAAATAAACATGGTGGATCTGTTAATCTGACAGATCTATTGCCAACCATGCATAGTAATACGAATTACTTATAAAAGGTGTCTAACGTTATGTTTAACCTTAGATTAACAAGAAAAAAAAAATGCAAAAATGAAGGATTTATCGATATATTTAAATTTTAGGCACCTAAGGTCGCAGCTTCTCAATAATCGGCAAAAAATTTTATTTGTTCAAATAAAAAATTGGTTTAAATTTAGACAACCACTATAGTAAGTTTAAACTGTTAAACTTCACTCAAACTGAAGAAAAAAAAATCTGGTGTGAAACACTCACACAACTTTCTCTTACTCCAGTTTTCAAAATTGAAATTTATAAATTTTATAGTTTAATGCGCCACATTTAATGAAATTCGTCGGAGTTTGTCGAAATTCGTCGAAAACTGAAAACCTATTCAGTAAAAACCCACTTCCAGTATACTAATTTCCTAATTTTCCCGTACAACGTAAATATGACTGCAAAACTAAAAAACATGAATCTGACATGGAAAACACTAATATTCTCTCCATCAACAATAATAATAAAAAAAGAAATATATTGGAAATGATATATATTAAAAAAGATAAATTATCTATCACTTTTACAACAGACACCGAAAACGTATCCCTCAGTTATAACAATCTCCTGGAATTTCCAAAACAACATACAGACTAAGACACGGTTTTCCCATCCGCTCTCCTAGCCCTTTATAAACACTTGACCTAGCCAATGTCCGTAACACTTGGTGATGGTATGTCACAGGTTAAACTAGAGAAATTACTACTGTAATTCTAAGTGAAAATTTTTGTAAGCACATTTCCTAAGTTATTTCCATACTTTACTCTTATATATGCCACATATTGTCAAAGTTTTAATAGATGTGATTTAGTTTAATATTGATCTGTTCTACAACAATAGTTTAAAATAAATTTGAATGTGCATATATATATCATACTTTTTACTTAGTTTATTTATATAGTTTATTTTAAAAAAAATTTATTTTGAAAATATTTGTTTCAAGTTCATATTTTATGTTGTTTCTATATTTTTTTTAAATGTATTAAAAACCTTTGTACAGACCCTGAAGAAGGCAATAAATCTGCCGAAACGTCGGTATAAATTAAAAAAGAGTTCTTTTGTATGACCGAAACTCAACATCCAATTTACAACATTGAATACAGCGGTAGTAACGAATACCAAAACATAATCAACTATGATAGCACTCTTGAGAAAAACATATTCCCGCACCACCCCCAAAAGCCCCCTTAAATGACATTATCAGGAGAAATGTTTCAAATGAAATGTTGTAGCTCTTTATATACATAGTAAACATTCTTACTTTAAAGAAAATCGGTGGAGCCGTTTCAATAGTTGTGATTTAGTTTTATTGATCTGTTCTACAACAATAGTTTAAAATAAATTTGAACTATTGTTCAAATAAAAACTTCAATAAAAACGCACTTCCGGTCATCCGATTTTTTCGAAACTCGGAATTTCTACGACATACTCGAATTTAATTCTAATTAATATTATTTGGATGACAAAATTGTATAGTAAACGGAAATAGCATTTTGTAGGAAAATCTAACAACCAACCCATCCCAAAAACTGCCCTTAAATGAATTTTCCCGGAGAAATGTTTTAAATAAAAGTTGTAGCACTTTGTAGGTGTACTTGATATATCAAGTTTCAAGAAAATCGTTGGAGCCATTTTTGAGAAAATTGCAAAAAAGTAAAAAAAAAAATTAGTGAAGTGGTACTTCCGGTTGAGGAATTTTAACAGATTACCCACTGTCGGATCCCATGGTGATGCCCAAAGGGAATGTCAAGTTTGATACTTTCTACGATATTTCGTTTTTGAGCTATGCTGTTCACATATACATACACACGCACACAACAACAATATTTTTGGAGTCAGGGGACCCCAAAATGGATATTTCCGAGGAAAACTCGTTATCGAAAATTCGCCATGATTACATACTTCCTCTTGTAAAAATAACGCACATTTCTCCGTTTTATATTAAAATCCAGATTCTTATAATCAGGAAACTTCAAAATAAGTATATTTGATAAAATTACAATTTCAAAAGTTTAACATTATCGCAAAACTTCCTGTTATAGCACTCAGAGAAATTAAAAACGAAAACAATTATTCTAGTCTAAAAAATTATTTACTTTAAATTCGATGGTAAATTATTTTTGTGATTATTCCATTATACTAAATCTTTTCAAAAAGTGAAGGGAATAGCTAAGTGATTAGCGTACTGGACTCCCACGCACAGGGACCCGGGTTCGAGTCCAGTTGTGCAACCCTTAGTTTTTTTCTTCCTAGGAGTCTCTACAGCTCACTGTCCGGTGATGGACAGTGTTGTCTGTAATGAGAGAACACTGTCCGGAGGCCGGCAGTGCACTGAGGAGGCTTCGGGCGCCAATGACCTTAGATGTTGACCCGCCTTAAATTAAAAAAAAAAAAAAAAAATCTTTTTATGCATCTTTCTTGCTTGGTATAAGAAGTTATTACGAACCTTATCAAATCTTCGACATAATTGGAATTACAAATTTTGAGGTCTCTTAAGTAAAACAAAAAAAATGTTTCTACCTAACTATGGCACAATATCTGTGTATATATGGATGTGCTTTTTATGTTTCTATGTGTGATTTGCTAAAAATTAAAAAACTATAAATATTGTATGGCCAATCTGATATTGGAAGAGAATCAGGAAATTTTGGCAAAAACAAGAAGATTTCTGGCATAATTATTCAAGGAATGTGCAACTTCATTGATAATTTTTTTGTTTGTTTAGATTTGTCTTAAACTTACTTGTTACGTACGCTAACTTTGGGCTCTCCTCAAAATAATCATTTCAGAATAATGTATGGTTCTATCTATCTATATAAGAAAAACAATTAAATATTCCTCGCAAAAAATATGTTAGTTAGAAGCGTGAGCATTTTCAGTTTTTTCAATTATTTACGTATTATTAATAATTAATCAAGGTTTATTCGAATAAATTTTAAAGCGTGATGGGTAAGTGTGAATAATTTACTATGTAATATTTAATTTTTGAGTGTTCTAATAAATTTTTAAGTTTTAACAAATGATATTAATCTAAAGTTAATAAAAAATTTTTTCCTAAATTAAAATAGAATTTTACATATATATATAAATCACTCTTATATCAAGAATTAAAGTTCATAAAACTATGTGAAATATAAGCATAATATCTCCCGTTATCTGTAACTAATATATTCAAATCAGTTAGTAATAAACTAAGGTATTGGGAGTATGAGGTACCGTGTAGATTGCACTATTTGTGAGAGCCTGTTAGGTATATAGTAGGTTAGGGCACTTTGCCTAAATAGATGGGCCACTTTAATTGTCCATAACTAGTCGATATTCTATATGGCTAGTATATCAAATGATATATATACATATATACATATATATATATATAACCAATTAATCTTAATTAAACATCTCTTATACATATAATCTTAGCATTTATCTAATATATATATATATATATATATATGTATATTTTTGTTATAATTACTCTTATCGCTGTAAGAGGTAGTAATGCGATCGTAACAACTTTTTGAGATTATGCTTCACAAGTAAATATGTTTTGATATCTCCTGGAGATGGAAAAATAGTCTTAGGTGAATGTATGTGTTGTGTGTGTGTCTGAATATAGGAATGTGTGAATAAAATAATTAAAAAACGAGGTTGAGACCTCAGGAAGCTGAACCTCATGATATTCCAACACTTTTGACACGAAGTTTTCAGCCGAATCCATCAGCAAGAAGTGCGACATTACTGAATAGTTTTTTTTTCTGACTTTCTAAAAAACTGCTCACATCGAAACTTCACATACTAAACGCATAAAGGCGCATAAAGACTTGAAACCTTTTATTTTTAGGAAAATGGATTTTAGTGTTGTACTGTGGGAGTTGCAAAGTTTCTTTAAGAGGCTTTCCTCTGAAGAAGTGCCACTTCAGTAGATGTGGTAATTTTCTACCATCTATTAATGTTAAAGCCTATTAAATGCATTTGCAATAACTCTGCACATGCATAAAACCTGTCAGTTTTATTTGAAACAAATTTTTCTGTGACATTTTGACGCATCTGTGTTGTTGATTAGTGGCAGTGACTGCTAAAATCAATCATATTCACTATCTATCATTTGCTGAAAAGCAACCTGTCTACCACCTAATATATATATACATTGTTAAGGGCAACTAAAAATTGAATGAAATTCCATTTAAAAGATGATATGTTAATTGTATTTCAGTTTCTCATGGATCGTCAGAGTAAGGCTATCAAATTCGTGTAGAGAGCTGGCTACTGTCGTAAAGAAATCCACATAGGTTTTGTGGAGCTTCAGAAAGCCTATGACACCGTTCCTGTTAACAGGATTTGGCCAACATTGCAAAAATTTGCAAGTTGATACAAATATGATCAAACTGATGAAAAGAATGTATCAGGACTGCCGGGTATGTGTGAAATAGGAATTGCGGCTCTTACGGGAGTTCACCAGTACTAAAGATCTGCGCCAGGGTTGTGGCATGTCCCCTATAATTTTTAAAACTTAGCTGGAGAAAGTATTGATGGACTGGAATGCTTTCTGCAGAGGAATCGGCATTCCAATAAGAGGCAAAAATGTGCGCCCCCTTCTATTCGCGGCCTAAGTTATTTTAGCCCAGGACCACGAGGATAATAAGTATCTACTGAGGAAACTGCTGGAAAACTATGAAGCTGGCGGCTTCAAAATTGTTTCAAGTACTTGAATTCAATAATAAATAGCTCCGCCAGTTGCGAGACCGACGTACTAAGCAGATTAGAACAAGCCAAGCTGCGATCCGTTGCTTGAACGGAGTCCTCTGGAGCAAAGACACATCATTAGATACGAAGAAGCTCATTCTTTGGGTGAGGGTGGAAGGCATTATCACGTAAGGTGGGGCGAGCTGGACACTTACGAAATGTCTCAGACAACGAATATATAAAATTGAGATGGACGGTCTGAGGCGCAGTTGAGGGTCTCTCTTCTCCATAGGAGCATAGATATCCGTGCGGATATGGAAGTATAGGAGACCGCAATTAACCGATTGGAAATGCGGTCTCTACAGTGGTCATGTTCAGCGAATCGGGGAGAGAAGGTGGCTAAAGAAAGTGTTTTTATGGTCACCTCCTGGAAGAAGAAAAAGAGAGCGCCCTAGAATTAAATGGAAAGGACGCATGGTTCGAGCAATGGATGCTCGTGGCCTGACGGAAAAGGACTGGGAAGACCGCCTCACATGGTCTTTGAGGCTCAATGATGACTACGAAAACCGCGGTGGAAAACCTAAAAAAAAAAAAATTATGTTTTCATTTTTAAATTTAATTACGAAAATTATATTTAACCTCCTATTTAATTCTCATGAAAATGAGGTTTCACCAGCATATTAAATTTACGATCTATCCATTTTAATTTATATGTGCTATATTTAGTTATATGCACGTTATGTTCCCTTCATCAATAATGTTATGTTTGTTGATTAAAAGGGAGAGTATATTCAGAAAGCTGTTATAATAATGCCAAATTTAGAGCTCATTAGCAATAGTAACAGTTATGATGGTAAAATTAAACGTAAGGCTGTAGAAATATCAGGCAGCAACATAGTGTACACGGTATTTATCTACATAGTTAAACTATCATAAGAACTATTTGTGCAATTGTTTTAATTTGTTAAATTAAAACGCCTTAATTATTAAACTTTGCCCGAAGTTTGTTTTTAAACAACCTATAGTGTAAAACATAATCTAAATTAATTAACAATTACATAATATCCCAAATGAGTGGCTTACACTATATATATATTCAAGAGGAATCATTATGGCTTCTGTAACTTAGGCACAACAGTCCATAAAGGGCCAAGGTTTACCAGATGGTGATTTTCATTTGGGGGGAAGAGCGTGTGGTAAGCATGCCGTGATTCCAACCGCTGTTCAGTTCTGGTCTATCTAAATTCGCTACTAAAAGTAGCTTCCCAATTTTTGCCAACAATGTGGCAATGGTAGATAAATAATTTTTTTAGTTAAGTTGGTAAATTTTATTTCCCTGTTTAATGATTCAATTTGTCCTTTAAATGTTCACATATTCGTACTGGCTATTAGTAATAATACCAACCTCGAAGTATGTTCACTCGACGTAGATTATTCTAGAATTTACAGGTTCTATTACTTCTTAAGACACTATATTCTTTAATTCCTCTTCAGCGGTTCTCCAAACACCGAATGGAACCAGCCTTGACTGCATTTCTTAAGCTTGTGCTCCATTTATGAAATTGAAAATGAAACCGGAAATACATATTTTCAGTTTCATTGTATACGGAAAAAAAAAGTTTTGCAACAATGTTTATTTATCTTTGTAAGAGATTGGCTGGTTGCTTGGGTGATTATATGTTTTGAACAAAATGAAAAATCCGCCATCTTCACAAAGGATGGCAGGAAGAAAGGATAATTTATAACTAGTGCCCCAACCGGCCGCTGACTTCAAGACAAGGGCCACGGTCAAACAAAAAACCCCTTTCAAATACAAGGGTCAATACATTACATCAAAGACAAGCACCGATAAAGCTGGCCACTGACCTAAATGACATTGGTCGCCGACCTGGCCAAGGTCGCACGCTACGAGAGATATCTTAGTGTGAGTACTTACTTACACACTTGACGGTGTGTGAGTAAGACTAATATAAACTTCGCCTCACTGGAGGAGGGGATCAGTATATCAGTACATCAGTATCATTATACCAGCAGCCACATTATTATATCAGTATCATTTTTACAGCAGCAGATATACTTGAGTTCCGAGCGCGTCCCTATACAAGGTTTAACTTATAATTATTTTCATAGTTTGTGCTATATAGTTTATTTATTATAATCATTTTTTAAATTTTGTTATTGTAACTCTTAAAATTTATTTACTTTTATCAAATCATATTAATTGTAGTTACCAATTAGGGCTCATTCAAATTATTGTTAAAAATTATTCTATTTTTATAAATTCAGTGTCATAAAGTCACTGAATGAATTTCATTAACTTGTTATACTAAACATGTATACAATGACCGATGGCTTTTGTTGAATTAGTTTTCCGAGTAAATTTATTTGTGGGAGGTTTTTTTTTTGGGGGGGGGGGGGGGGGAAGTAAGGTTTAGCTTTCCTCAAAATTTAGTTTTTAAAAAATTTAGTTTTCCTAAAATTAGTTTTTATAAAATTTTTAGATTCTCCTATTCATATATTTTGAAGACAACTAAACGTATAGTAAGAATTATATCATAGAACAGAATAGTCAATTATAACCATATAACTTACAGGAAGAGAAAGTAGAGTGAGTGTTTCATACCAGATTTTTACTTTCTCTTACTACTGATGAGAAGAAATGTTGCGGTCAAATTATTAGTTTCTCTTTTTTCTACCAAGTGTGGAATGACCTTCCGGCATTCATGGCAGACAGCAGCACATGTAAGTTCTGATGGTTTAGTATAACTTCTTTGTTTCCAACCACTAGATATTACACCAGTTATACTATTTCTTGGAAGTTGGTCAGTAAAAGTAATCCAATTCTTGCGGACGTTTCGAAAATATTCATTAACATAGTGTACGTACGTTTTTTTTGGGAGGCGGCACCTGTTTGGTTAAAAGCGAACATTTCTCATATTGAAAAGCAAACGTTTCTCACATGAAAAAGGGAACGAACGTTTCTCTCATAGCAGGGTAGTGATTTTGGAGCTTCTGGGGCGGGGAAGGTTTCTGAGGCGGTTGAAAAACGTATTCTACGCATGTTCCAACTGTCATAATGACATATATACCGTCTAAATTTTTCCATCTCCAGAGTTTGAAAGCCAAAAAATTATTTTTTGAGCTAAAAAGTCAATGTAAATTTTTTATTTACTAGCCAACCCGACCACGCTTCGCTGTGGCTCACTCTGAATTTTAGGCTTAACCATGCGTGATTTTGATAATTTGTTTCGATCCTTTGGAATACCCATACCCTGTCTACTAATTCATCTTTTGAATATACAATGTTGCAGAAATTAGATGGGAAGGTGATTTTTCCCGTTTCCGGATTTGTAGGAGCAGTGCCGTTACCGAGTTCCGAGTAATTGTCTTGAAAATATGGCAGCTGTTGGATCGTTTTGAAGTTGAACTCTCTCATATTCGTTGTTAAATGAATTTTTTTTTTCTGTGCTCCAAAGAGTTGAATATTTCAAGCAGGCATGCAATCAGCTGGTGTTCAGCGAGGTATCACTGGAAGCGTTTGCCTGAAATCACCGGATAATAACATCAATGCTCCACCAAATAGAACCTGATTATTACGCAAGTCTTTCAATGGATGGTCTAATGCTTCTGTAATGCGATGGTGTGTTGATGTGTGTGTATTTGTAGTGAGTAGCACGAGCGGTTTCGTATTAGGGCTTGTAAGTATGTAAGTTTAAGAGAAATGAAGTATTAAGAATAATTGAGAAAGCACCACTGTTTTATAAATAATTATATTATCTCTTAGTAAATTCAAGTATATTACAATATCACACTGTATCTTAATAAAATGATGTTTATCTAGAATAAAGGCAAATATCTATCATTGGCACTGAGCGATTCCTGAAGTGTTCTGTACTGGCTTCGGAAGTAGAATTATGACTGTTTGTTTGAAGGCTGAAGTCTGACTGTTCTTGTTGGAAGGTAGAGTACAGCTGTTCGAAGGCAATGCTCTCTAACAAAGCGTTGGCAAGTCGCATTGTATTAAATTTTGTGCCTTTGTTTCCCTACTATGCAATGACCCCAATTTACAGTACCTGACTCTAAAATACATTATTTTTGAAGGTAAATTTATATTTTAATATATTAACAAAACTATTTATTTCAAGACATTTTCCGTGGTAGCCTGCTCATTTTGTGGTCATCCAGACAACAAAGATGATCCACAAAATGAACCACAAGATGACCACAAAATGAAGCAGCTACCACGGAAAATGTCTCTCTGATGCTTTCCAGCTCTGCGGAACCAACCACCACAACTATTTATTTTCATTGCTTTCTTCCACTACACTTCCAACGACTTCTTATAAGCCATTGTACACTCATCCCATACAATGATTTTGCACGCCGGAAGAACTTTTCCCATTCCTGATGTTTTAGAAATGTTACATGTTGGGTTTTCTGTGAAGCGCATGTTTAAATCATGACAATTTAAGAGCTAAATGCGCTGTTCTACCTCCTTCCAACAACATAGCAGCAATACCTGAAGAAGCAAGTGCTAACGCAATATGGACGTTTGAACGTATTTTAACTTGGAATTTCCCGTTTCCGTGGGAACTTCGGAATAGAGGTACTTATAAGTAGTTGAGAAAGAGGTCCAGAGAGTGAGCCACCATCGCAAAGCGTCTGAATCTGTCTATTTCTGTCAACCTTGCGAAACGCTCGGAGAAGTTCCCGTCTCCGTAGGAACTTCGGAGTAAAAAGTATATATAAACACTCTTATGTAAAAATGCAACGTTGTGTAAAAATTTCAAGTCAATCCATCGACTACTTTTCGAGTTTTGCGGCCACAAACATATGGATGCTGAATTTTTATATATATAGATTTTAATGCAGTTATCTATACGAAATGCAAATAGCCAAAGAGATAAGAATTTTTTATTTTTATTGTGTGGAATGATTTATCAGGCGTTCATAGTAGGCAGTAATCAACACACATTAGTTTTGAGGGTTTAGTATAACCTGAAGTTTTTTTTTTTCTGCGACTTTCTTCTCAGAAGGACTACCATGAATTTCATTAAACTTGTTATACTAACAATACATACACAGAACTATCACATTATTTGTTTGAATTAATTTTCCGAGAAAATTCATTAAATGGTAAATATGGCCGTCACTTCCCTTTTCCGAATGAATCGATCATTCCCTTCAAAGAAATTGAATTAGGAATTTATCAACTATTCTCTTGATTTAAAAACAATACTTTTGCTATAAAATGCTTTGCCTTTATTTTGTAATATAATAGTGACAAACAATTATAATGTAACAGAAACATGTAACACAATATAATAATAAAAAAAACAACAAAAAACAAGAATATAACGGTAATTGGGAATGTTCATTGAACAGCACTAGAGTGTCCCATTTTTTTTATCCTTTCCAATTAAATTCGATAAATAGTAAACTAATTCATTTTTTTTTATTTCATTATTTGCTCATATTAATGTGGTCTAGTTTGTAATGCATAAATTTTTGGAAGAAATGATAAAAATGAAAAAAATTATGATTTTATAATTAAGTAAAATTATTAGTTAATATATTTAATATTACTACTTAGTGCAATCTCACGACTGGATTTTTCGAAGGTTGGGTGAAAACAATAAGAATAAACAGTTAGGAAGATACTGTACAGGGGGATGAGAATAGATATATATATAAGGTGACTTTTTCGGGAGAGAGATTGGATACATGTGTGGCAATGAAAACTTATATGTAAAAAGTAGTGCAACCGAAATTATGTAGTAATGACAGAGTGCGCAACCCCAAGCCCCAATCAATTTTTATTGTATGTAAAACATTATTTTAAAGTAGTTTCACGTTATCAGTTATTAATTTAAATCACACATTATAGGTATATGTCTTGTTCTCTATTATTTTGGTTAATTAACTATATATATCTAATATAAAATATATAAGTATGTTAAATGATATCTTCTTTTGTATATTATGATTATTTTCTTTATACCTCATCTCCTCATCTCCTAAATTCTGGTGAACGCAGACCCCATGAGACAGACCCCTTTGGAAAGGAACTCCTTTTCTAATAATAATTAGTTATTACAGTAATAATTAGCAACAACATCATTTATTAATATCAGAGATATTCTCCATGATAGCCTGCTTCTTATTGTGGTCATCGACCGGTTTTGGGCGTTCGCCCATCACCAGGATGCTTTTTGTCAAACAGTGTGATAACATAGACTTGCACAGAGCAAATTTAGTTGATACACTGGTCTTTAAATGTTTTTGTTATGGCCTAACTAGGTTACGAAGGTGGTGGTACCTGAATAGGGGAAAAAACACATGTTTCGGTTTTTAAAGGGGGCATATTGTACCCTTTAAAAATCTATGTTATCACACTGTTTGACAAAAAGCATCCTGATGATGGGCAAACACCCGAAACCGGTCGATGATCACAATAAGAAGCAGAGTATCACGGAAAATATCTCTGATGCTTTCCAGTTCTGCGGAACCCTTAATATATAACATTTCAAGATCTTATTGATTAATTGAAACTTGGATTAACTGGCGATCCTACTTGAAGGTGTTTTGATTGTATTGTTTCATTTACTTTTCTAGGGTTGTGACAAAATACTGCCATGTCACAACATGCCACAACCCTCAACTAGATGCTTTCAACACCAACAATTCTAAAAAATTATAAGCAAAGAAAACAACAAAAACAAAAGATATATATTTAAAATGATATCACGCCCAACCAAAGACTCTAAATTCAATTAACTATAAAATAGGCACAAATCATTTGAACCAACTATACAACAACACAATCAAGACACATTTAAATTCTATTACCCCACATCCCCACCATCCTAAACATAATAACAAATACTGATTATAATCTCACCATGTCAAATATATACATAAAACAACACACCAGCTCATTTAGAGTGCCTGAAATATCTATTAATGTAAACACTCTAAAAATGTAAACAGTATAAAATGTTATTCAATAGAATATAGTGATATAATTTCAGTTAGCTGTGCGCAGTTGAGTGTACGGACACCTTTGTTTCTGTCTCTGCTTTTCAATCAAATTTAAGCTCTTGTATTCGGAAAAGGTTGAATTGAATTTGGAAATTGCGTATCTGGGTATCAGATGTGTGTAAAAGGATTGGCTATTCCATTTTGACCAAGGGAATATCAAGTGTGATTCCCTTGGACTGAATGTCAGTACACATAGAATATAGTTATCAGTAAACCGTACAGTGTACAGTATGGGGGTGAGTGGGCAATATGTGATTGTGCACATCAAACTACCTGATGTAGGCTGTGTATGGGTATTAATATGATTGTGGAAGTGTTATTAGGCTGGAATACACGTAGAGACGCCAAAAATATCACGACATTTTGACTGGTTAGTCCACTTCCTCTACAGGAATATGGCGTTTGTAAAGTCAATAAATTCCTTTTAATAGAAAAGCGGAAGAAACAAAAATTAGAAGAATGATTTAAGAGCAGTTTACTTACAGTGTTCATATAAGGTGATTACAGCGACTTACCTGAAAAAAAAAATAATAATAATATTAATAATATTATTACTCATGAAATATTAATATTGATACATTAAATTTAATCTATCTCTCACTCAGCTATCATCTTTGGTATGAGCAATTCAAGTCCCAAGTTTGCGGGATTCGAAATGGTTTTGACCCAGTATCTTTGAATAAATATGGAAAGCTGCAGTTAATAGTTCAAATTTTTCTGTAATAGTAGTAAGAGAAATAAAATTAAAAAAATCTGGTGTGAAACACTCACACAACTTTCTCTTACTCCTGTTCTCAAAATTATAATTGATAAATGTTATAGTTTGTGTACCAAATATAACGAAATTCGTCGAAAACTGAAAAACAGGTCAATAAAAGCGCACTACCGGCTCACTAATTTCCTTGAAACTCGGAATTTTGGCCATCTATTTATTTCTAATTAATTTTGTTTGGATGATAGAATTGTATGATCAACTATGATACCCTTTAGAGGAAGGCGTAACCCCACCCTCCCCTAAAAGTGCCCTTAAATGAATTTTCCCTGAGAAATGTTACAAATAAAAGATGTAGATCTTTGCATGTTTAGTTTATATACGAAGTTTCAAAAAAAAAAAAAATTCGTCGGAGCCATTTTTAAGAAAATCGCGAAAAAGTGAAAAAAAAAAATCATTTAGTAAAGTGTTAAAACAAACGCACTTCCGGTTATCCGATTTTTTTCCAAACTCGGAATTTCAACATCATATTCAATTTTCATTACCATTATTTAGATGACAGGATTGTCTAATAAACTGAAGTAGCAGTTAGGATGAAAACCTAACACCACCCTTCCCCAGAAGTGCCCTTAAATGAATTTTCCCGGAGAAATGTTTCAAAAAAAGTTGTAGCTCATTGTATGTGTAGTTGATATACCAAGTTTAAAGAAAATCGTCAGAGCCATTTTTGAGAAAATCGCAAAAAGGTACAAAAAAACTAGTAAAGTGGTACCTCCGGTTGAGGAATTTTGACAGATAACACACCGTCAGATCCCATGGTGATATCTAAACGTAATATCAAATCTCAACTTTCTACGGTTTTTCGTTTTTGAGCTATGCTGTTCCCATACATATACACACACACACACACACACACCATTTACTAGAAACCAATTTTTTGGACTCAGGGGACCTCAAATCGGATATTTCCGGCGAAAGTTCGATATCGAAAATTTGACACGATTACAATACTTCCTCTTACTAGGAGTAAGAGAAAGTAAAAATGTGGTGAGAAACACTTGCAAAATTTCTCTTAAAATAACACAAAAAAATTCTTAAAAATTATATTGTTTACAAAAGTGTAAATGGGCGTGCCACTTTACAAGTAAGCTGACCTTGTAGATCGCCAGATTTAACCCCTCTTGATTTCTGTCTTTTGGAATATCTCAAAGAAAAAAATTTATGCCAAGGAACCAACAACTCCAGAAGCACTTAGAGAAGACTTAATCCAAACCTGCTTAGCAATTCCGGCAGGCATGATACGACTATCAACTTCATATATTGGGCAGCGACTGCGCTTGTGGCCGGTTAAGCCGACGAGGTCATTTTGAATAAATTGGAAATATTTTTTTTTATAGATTTTTGTAAATAACCTGGAAAATTGTTTTGTTTTAATGATGTTTTACCTGATTTTAGAATCCCTAATGGTTCTAAAATAGGTCTGAAGTTTTATCAGCGTTTGAACTCTATTATTACTTTCTCTTACTCCTAGTATGAGGAAGTATTGTAATCGTGTCAAATTTTCGATATCGAGTTTTCACCGGAAATATCCGTTTTGAGGTCCCCTGAGTCCAAAAAAGTGGTTTTTAGCAAATGGTCTAAGTGTGTGTGTATGTCTGTGTGTCCGTGTGTCTGTGTATGTATGTGAACAGCATAGCTCAGAAAACAAAAACCGTAAAAGTTGAAACTTGATTATTCCGTCTAGGTATCATCATGGCATCTGACATTGGATTCACCTGCAAAAATTCCTCAACCGGAAGTACCACTTTACTTAGTGTTTTTTTTACGTTTTTGCAATTTTCTCAAAAATGGCTCCAACGATTTTCTTCAAACTTGGTATATCACTACACATACAAAGAGCTACAACTTTTATTTGAAACATTTCTCTGGGAAAATTCATTTAGGGCACTTACGGGGGAAGGTTGGGGGTTAGGTTTTCATCTAAAGTGCTATTTCACTTTATTAAACAATTCTAACATCTAAATAATGTTAATTAGAATTAAATATGTTGTTGAAATTCCAAGTTTGATAAAAATCGGATAACCGGAAGTGCGTTTACTTTACCACTTTACTAAATGATTTTTTCACTTTTTCGCGATTTTCTCAAAAGTGGCTGCTACGATTTCCTTTAAACTTGATATATTAACTACTCATACAAAGAGCTACAACTTTTATTTACAACATTTCTCTAGGAAAATTCATTTAATGGCACTTTTAGGGGAGGGGTGGGGTTATGTTATTCTCTTAAGTGCGATCATTGTTGATTATACAATTCTATCATCCAAACAAAATTAATTAGAAATAAATGGATGGCCAAAATTCCGAGTTTCAAGAAAATTAGTTAACCGGAAGTGGGCTTTTACTGAACGGTTTTTTCAGTTTTCGTCGTATTTGAATTAATTTGGTACACAAACTATAAAATTTGTCAATTATAATTTTGATAACTGGAGTAAGAGAAAGTTGTGTGAGTGTTTCACACCAGATTTTTTTTATTAGAAATTAATTAAAAAAAAAAGTCGGATTTAATTTCAGTCTATAAAATAGAGAAATAGGAAAAAAGCGAATAGAAAAAATCTTTATGATTGAATATTTCGGCAACGATTTGAAATATTGAAGTGAAATTAAAGCCATTTTTCTTCATTTTTTTTTTAATAGTTTTCAATACAGTAGTAAAAAGTGGGGGTCAAAAGGAAATCGCCACTTTCTACCATCGATTTAAGGTGTATGTAAGGCGGCAATAAAATCAAGAAAACATTAACATCACATAAGCTATAGCGAAAATACTTCAACAAAAACTTTATGTTCATCTTTAAGAAATCTTCCTTCGTTCAAGAGTTATTTCAAAAGTGGCCCGTTGAAGTGGGACACCGTGTAAAATATATGTAGTACTGAAATCGTACTTTAGTGGAAAGCATAAAGCTACAGTGCATTAAGTTGAATTTTTATGGCTGCTTTTGTTGTAGTTTTACTTTGATTAGAATTGTAGATTTATGAACCTAACTAGATTATATTTTTTTTTCTTTGTAATTACATTATTCCCGACGTTTCGGCACTATGCATGCCACCATCGTCTATCACAATGGCCCCTAGCTAGTGGACTCCCACAGTACAGTAAGTTCAATTACCAATTAAAAATTAATTTTAACAAATATAGAAAAAAATTATAAATTTCAAATAAGCATAAGCTATTTTAATATAATCAAATTTGCAGTCCTTAATAACAAAATTAAAATAATAGAAGATATCTACATAAAATACTCGTCACTAAAAATCCAAATTGAAACCATCTGGCCAAACTTTGGAAATCATAAAGAAATTTATTATAACCAGTTCTGAGGAGAAAAAATTTTTAATCACATAACTAATTTATATAACGATGTGGAATATATGAAAATTACAAATAAAATAATTAAATAAAAATTTGGACATACCTTATAACCTGGAAATTACATTGCAATACAGGTTGGTACAACTAATTTGTAGGACATCTTATAATTAAAAAATAATTTCCAAACTGTCAACTTAGTAAACAATTGTAAAAATACTTTACTATATACTATATTTCAGATTACAATAAAGTAAAGTAATGCCTATTTTTTCAAGGGGGCTTAACGTCCAACTACCAAATTAGGTGTCGTGGACGGGGGCGGAAGCACCTATTTTACTATTAACATTTTTTAAACAAAAATAAAATTTAGCAGTTATACACGCTGGACTCGAACTGGGGTCCTCCCACTTACAAGTCCACGCTCATAACCAGTACACCAACACCCGCCCCTAGATTACGATAAAATTATGAATATTGATCTTCTCATGATGATGGCACGCATAGTGCTAAAACGGGAATAATGTAATTAAAAAGAACAAAATATAATCTAAAGGCTGTAGTTAGGTTCATAAATCTACAACCCTAATCAAAATAAAGCTACTGTTCCCACAGAACCCCATTAGAAAAAATTAATTTTGCCGTGAAAATGATTCAAAAATTAGAAAAGAAAAAAAAAATGATAGTTAATTAAGTGTGTGTGTGTAGATAGTATACGAAGTTTGAAGAAAATCGTTGAAGCTGTTTTCAAGAAAGTCGCGAAAAATTGGAAAAAAAAAAACTATTCGACTTCCTGTTGATGGATTGTGCCCGAAATCTTCGCGGTAATGCGGTGGTAGTACCCAAATCGAATACCAAGTTTGCACTTACTGCGATATTTTTTGTTTTTGAATATTTGGTTAAAAAAACACTCACACACACACACACACACACACATATATATATATATATGTTCAAAATTTTAAAGGAGTTAAAAAAGAATGTACATCTGCAATATATACTGTATATATTGTACAGACGAAAAACTATTGAGGGAGGCGCTTTTGCTACACCATCATCGAAAAAAGCATAGTGTATTGAGAATAGTAGGTGAATTGACGCACCCAATCTGATTTGCTTGTCTCAGCAATAGTCTTACGCCGGAATTCCTGCAGTAACTTTACTTGCTTTACTATATCCACATACCATTTTATATATATATTATATATATACATATATATATATATATAGACCTACACTTGTCTTATTTTTTACTCTACTATATTGTAGTCTATGTATAAGGCTTTTATAAGTATTTCCCTATAACCTACATATCGCCTAGGTAGCAACGCCTGCAGCAAACTTACAGGCACTTCTAGTCTCTAATATACTGGCTATATCATATCCTATATATATTCTTCATCCTATTTCTCTTCACTTTCTACACCTAAACTCACCCAATAACTTGCAGATAGTGTTTTAGAAAATGCATTATCTTTCACTACCTTACAATATTTTATTACATATTTCAAAATAAGGTTTGCTTTAAATTTTAAAAAAAGAAAAAAAGCAATATTATTCTCCTATATTGAGAAAGAAAATAAAAAATATAAACATAGTATGAACGTTAAATACAAAAATTCTCTTTAGGTATAACTGAAAAATAGAAATGTAACGGAAGTAGTAAGGTTGAGAATGATCTCTTTTTACTCTATTTTGCGATACAACTACTTCCTTGTGAATGTACAGCACTATTATCATGTACTTCCTCCAACTTCCTGTCATCCTATATATATATAATAGAGGTATGATTCTTTTTTCCTTTCTTTCACTTTAGTAAAAGAGAAAAAGATTCAAAACTTGAACTGTCTCAAATAATAGACTCATGAGATATGTTTTTTTTATTGTACAATTATTTTATGGCTGTAATAGAATCCGAAGAGAGGGATCTAAAGCTGAGAGAGAGAGAGACACACAAAAATTGGCAGTCTCACTCATTAGTTTAGGTTTAAATACTGCTGCATTAGCCTTAGGGGGATTCAAATGGTATTGCAAGAGTTCATACAGCAGTCACAACGCGTCAACAACCTTTCTCTTTACTCTAAATCTCTCATTACCATTTTATATATTCGTGTAAAGTCCAGGCAGTTTGTGTTACTTTCCATAATATACAGTGTTCAACATTATCTCCAGTTTATTTATCTCTCAAACCCCAATTCTCTCCTTCTCATACCCATTATATGGCCTTTGACAACAATTTCTTTATAGTCTAAATCAATGGTCAACCTAGTCTCTACCATCCCCACTAATAGGCGATTCTAGAGATTGATGATAGGCGGTGGAAGTTTTCTATTGTTTCTCAATGTATCGAATACATTGCCAACAACTTCGCCAGAGTGATTTTTTTAAAAAAAATATATTATTACAATTTAGTTCTGAATTTTATCTCTTGCCTTTGAATGTAGATAGTAATTCACAAAACACTGCTCGAAGTATACTCTAGTGGACGTGGGAAAAACGATTGAGTTCCTCAGACAAAAGTACGCATAATCGGTGCTCACAACAAGGATGGGGATCTTAACACTGGCTATCACTCAATCTCTGAACTGTAATTGTAATTATCCGCTAGTATCAGAATATAGAGTCTTCAGCGCTTTTCTCTCTCTGTGGTGAATTTCCACAAGAACTGTTTATTCTATTACATATCTCTAAAAGATGATATAACTCCAGAGGATATTGAAAGTAGACCACCTCAACGAACTCATTATAATAATGAGCTAAATCATTATTGGCTAGAAACAAGCTGGATGGGTAAAACAAGCAGCAGAAGTGCATGGCCTACTTCTTTCTCCATCTTGCTCTAGATAGTGGGCGGGCTTAATTTTGCTTTTTAAGCATGTAATTGGTTGGCGAGTGACGAGATATCTCCCTTGCCGGTGCCCTTCTGCAAAATTGTATCTCTCTTTTGCTCTGGAAAACCGTTAATTATTTTTTTCTTTTCCTTACTCTCACACTTCTCTGGGCAAGGGCATCCATGTTCTGCACACACGAGTCTATCATCTCTATTTGCACAGATTATGTTTTTCTCTATTTCCACAGTCTCTTTTACGACATATTCATAACAAGTGTTTACTTGGGCAGAAAGAACAACCAATGAGTCCAATAGAGTTCAACGTGCCCAAGAGGATCCCGAAAGAAAGGCTCAGGCAGAATGTGGTTACTCCAGGAACAGGCCAGAGCAAAACAATGGAGTATCCTGAGCACACCAGAAAGTCGATTACCCCACAATCTGCCCAGAAGCGAAGAGGTTGCATGGTTTAGACTGGCATTAGGGCACGACTATCTCCAGGCCCATTTTCACCGTATTGATGTGGTTGATCGACCGGATTACTGCCTATGCGGAAGTAGGGTCCCTATGACAGGTAGCCATTTGTTTGATTGTGAGGCCCTACAAGATGTGCGCCAGCTGCCTGATAGGCAGGCCAGTAAAGTAAAGTAAAGTAATGCCTATTTTTTCAGGCGGGCTTAACGTCCAACTACCAAATTAGGTGTCGTGGACGGGAGTGGAAGCACCTACTTTACTATTAACATTTTTTAAACAAATATAAAATTTAACAGTTATACGCTGGACTCGAACTGGGGTCCTCCCACTTACAAATCCATGCTCATAACCACTACACCAACACGAAAAGCAGGCCAGTACATATTATTTTAATTCAAACATTTATTTGACTGCTCGGAGTCGAATGGCTGAACATCAAGTGACTCGGCATTAGTAAAGAAAGAAAAAAAACTTGGGCAAGAAATGTAGTCCTCAATATATAATACATGCCCCCCCCCCACCTGTAGACAAATATTCTGCAAGTGCAAACTTCTTCGTTTTTTTTTTGTTTTTTTTTGACGTTTAAAGGAAAATGGTAGAGTTATTATCGACAATATATGAAAACAAAAGTTTTTCCTATTATCGCACTATCTTTGGACGAATTTTCACCAAAATTTAATCCTCGGTTAAAATCAATGGTAAACACTAACCGGATAAGAACTTCCTGTTTATTCAAGTTTATTTTTTATTTTTCAAGAATTCTCTACACACATACACACTTAGGGAAAGATAATGATTACCTACATTTGATACTCTTAATATTCACCAGATAAAAAAAGGAAATTGTTCATATCTAAATTTTAATAAAGCCCACTTTATCTTATCATCCAGAGAGAAACCTTAACAAAAGATTGCGCAAGTTATGGCGAGTCTAATTTTGAGAAAAATCTATGTAGTTGTCTATAAAGTGTAAGAATATTTCTAGTTTAGCATAGCTAGGCAACTATGAAATAATATATATATATATATATATATATAATCTAGAGCAGTGTATAGCGCAAGAAGTAAATCTTTTTAATACCTAAAAACCATCATGGCAAGTTCAAAGCTTGTAACAAACAGAATACATAAAAAAATGAAAAATACATCAGTTGGCAAAATCTGTTTACAAAAACTAGAAACATGTTACAGGAAAAAAAAGAAACAGAAACTTATGCAAAACAATTTTTCTGAAAGAAAAATTCCAAGAAATAAACTGAAAATTGATGGTAGTTTTTTAAAGCTAAGATATGTGCAATCACACTTTTTACATTCATATCTGGTATTGTATATATATATATATATATATATGCACACAATCACACACCAAAACGTATACACTTACTATACACCCAACAATTGGGAAAAACCAATCGTATTGGCAATAAATCAGATAAATATATATATATACATATATATGCTTATGTATAGATGCAGGCACACACAAATATACACTACTCTTACACTTGCTATCAGTTTCACCAATAAGCAAGTGAATCTATTTGCCAAAACATACATCATTCAATATACAGTTCACAATTTCTCTCATACATTGAAATGGCTCACTTAGAATGAAAAACATTTGCCTAGGAACAGTATCTTTACTTATTTACCTTCTTATATATTATCCAATAACAAAGTTTCGACTAAACAATTTATTATTAAAAAATCTGATATGAAATATTCAAACGACCTTTTCTTCTTGCAATTTACATGGTTGTAATTAATAAATAATTCTTACTAAATGTTTACTAATCTTCCATTGATTTCATTCGAACATAATTAAACTAATTTTTTGAAAAAAGCACAACCTCAAGTCAATCTTAAATGAATTTTATAGCAGAAAAAATATTTAAACAAAAGTGATAGGCCTTTGTTTGTATAGTTAGTATAAATTTAAACATAACCGTCGGTATTTTTTTATGGAGAAAATCGCCCGAAAACTGATACAACTGTCCAGTAAGGATCCATTTTCTAGTCAACCTATATTCTTCAAACTCGAAATTTTTGGGTAACATATTTAATTCTAAATAGTGTTATTTAAAACATAGAATAATCTAAAAAATAGCACAACACCCATTCCCATAACAAAACCCCCTCAAATGAATTTTCCCGCAAAAAAATGTTTCAAATAAAAATCACACCCTTTTATATATGTATAATTAGTATTCTGAATTAAAGAAAATTGTTGAAACCATTTTGGGAAAATTGCAAAAAAAAAAAATCTGAAAAATTTATTTAGTAAATTGTATAATAAGATACGAAGAGAGGGATCCAAAGCAAAGAGAGAAACACAAAAATTGAGAATCTCACCCGCTACTTAGGCCAGTCTAGAGTGGGACACTCTGTATATATACAGCTGAACTAGCCCTACAGAGGATCAGTCTTACAACAGTTAACAACGAGCCAGCAACCAATCTTTCTCTTCACTCATTCTAAATCTCACGTTACCTAATTTCTGTATACGTGTTACATTCAAAAGTGTAATATAATAAATCTAGTAATTCAGTACGAAAAAAAAAAAAAGAACGTATAGCTAAAAATAGGAAAGAGAGGCGCTCGCGCGTTTGTGGATGTGCGCGAACGTATGTGTAGCCATGAGAAAGTTATGAATTTGAAGTAACGGTCAGAGTTCATACATCACTCATAAAAAGCAAGGTAAATATGTAACACATGTACTCGTATATATATAGATATAGATATTTGATTGGTTGCTTTTGGTGTATACTGGTGCGCGTATGTGAGTGCGCGTGTGGAAGGTGACTTGTACCGTACAGGAACGGGGCAGTCGAGTAGAGGCCTCTACCCGGGACAAAACTCCACATCTTTTGTCGGCTAGCCGGATTGAAATTGAAGGCCTGTGCAACCCCAGGAGCTTAAAAATGGTACAGGACGTCTTCAGGAGCAAGGAGGAAAAGCCTGCAGTGAAAAGGACACAGGAAGGATCCACGCAAGCAACCGAAAAGGGGATCTGAACCTACGAGACTCCAGTGGAAAAGTAGGAGTAGTCGCCGGGCCGTCAGCGAGGAAAAAAAAGAATAAGTAAGGTGAAAGTGAAAGACAGCACCAGGTATACGAGTATATACATACGCTAATTGATTGCAATATAGAATGCAAATATATATATATATATATATATATACACATATATCTGCATAGTTTAAATAAGAAAAAAAGGTCTCGAGATTGAGGTATAGAAAAGAGGAAAGTGAGACCGGATATTGTATAATCTATTTTTCTGTTCTTGTATATTTAATATATAGAGGGTTGCAACTGATAGAAAATATTAGGTAATTAGTAGCTTGATTTCTGTTAATTTATTCGCTGTACATTACAGGGACGAGAAGAATGTAATTTCATTTTGAATAATATAGGCCCGTTTGTAATTTAAATTGGTGTTTTATTTACAGAGACGTTTTCCTTCCTGACATATTGCAGCTCGCCAGAGGAGCCGGAAAAAGAAAAAGAGGAAGCGGAGCGTGTAGAGAGAGAGGCCTGGTCCCTGTAATGCGGGAAGGCTTGCCCAGAATGTATGTGAGTGTTGTGGGAACCCCTGACCGGTGAGTGGCACATTTTTCTTTTCTTTTCTGTTTGGAGACTGCCCGGTAGAGAGGCAGCACAATTACATTTACTTCTCTGCTCTATTTCCTAGTACCCCCTTCCACCCTCACATCATTTTCCCCGCGAGTGTTTCGC
>JAAEAF010009484.1:0-25590 GCA_011037195.1 Triatoma infestans
ATGCTTGGAATAATACTTGATTTTAGTGATGTTATACTGAAAATTGAAGTAATTTTTAAACTCTACAGTCTTATAGAAAATTAATGCTATAGCAATTTAAAAGATATAACTAGATGGTAAAAATAAACAGCTTTGCAAATCAAAATAATCCGACAATTATGGCTCTTTAATTGATCATTTCAAAAGCCCTATGGATTCCAAAAAGTTCTCGGGTACAATTAAAATATATAAATTTATTTAATACTGATGAATTTATTTCTTTTTTTTCTGCTTTTCCAGTGCTATGCTAACCCCTCAGTGTTCAAACTCTAGCACTGGATTTCCTACTCTGGAACTCCGTGTTCCAATGTGATACCACTGAGCTAATAACACCCATAAATTATTTTTTGAAAAGATATACAATTCAATTACAATTGAAAGAAAGCCGGTGATTTTAACGATCGCTAAATTATAGCCTAGTTGGAGGGCTTTCCTCGGTGTGAAATAGGCCTTCGACCAGAATATAGCATTCTGGACTACTCTGGAAACTTAATGCCATCTTCCCAGCCATTTATTACCTCATTCTAAAATCCTACTTGTCCGATAGGTGTTTCCGAGTACAAATCTGATTATCCTTCTCTCCGTTCAAACATACCGAAGCCAGCGGAGTGCCGCAAGGCAGCCTTCTAGGCCCTATACTGAGTGTACACAGCTGGTGAGTCGTGTATCTCAAAAACGAAAAATCATTTAAGCTAAAACTTGATTTTCCGTTTAGATTTCAGTCAAAATACATCAACTAAAAAGGTAAACTTTATTGAAATTTATCATTTTTTTTGTGATTTTCTAAAAACAGATTTTACAATTTTCTTTGAACTTCATTTTCTATCTTTACATCTAAGTACTTATCACTTTTAATCCTACAACGTTAATATTTCCTTTAAAATGTTTATTGAATATAATGTATGATTCTAGCACTACATAATATTATATTATATCAAGAGCATTGAGAATTCCAAATTTAAAGAAAATCGGTGAAAATGCATGCATTAGAAAATAGGTTTCTAGATTTTTTTAAATTTTTCTCGAACAGGGTTTCACCAGTTTTATTCAAAATTTGAATATCAACTAAAGAGATATGATCGTATCATTTATCTTTTCTGAGCCTGGGTGTGGATTTTGTGGAAGAATCCATGAATAAACGTGATTAATAAACGCTTTTTTGAGATCAATATTAAAGTTTATGGTAGATGCTTTATTAAGAAGAGTCTCTATAGTAATTTATATAGAATTAAGGTGTCCAGAGTGTTAGAATTAAGGGATTCTAGAAGAAGCCAAAGAAGAGAATGGACAACATCAATAAGTGCAATATAAAAATAATCTGGATCGGATCTGCGCGAAAGATGCAGCAGGAACAACTCTGAAAGAAGAACTTTTAGCAAGTGATTCTTACATTGAGCCATTTTATGAAGTGACATGTTTCCTTGTCTTTACAAGGAGAGGCCATTTGATAAAAAAAAAACAAACGTAATGCAGCATCAAGTTCTTGTCATGAGCTACAAATATCGCATATACAATTTGAGAGTTTAAGTCAGTTAAAAATAACCATCAAGTAGTAAATAAATCAACTTCAAATAGTTTAAATCCGACAAGCAAACAGTGTAAAATCAATATTTTGAAGAGTCTAGAACAAGCAAACCAAGAAGCCAAATAACAGTCTGCAAGTGACATTCAAAAGCTTATATAAACTATCATACAGGATTCTCTCTATACATAACTTTCAAATGTTACAACAAGCAACAAGCTTCCAAGAAATGATCAACTAGCTTCAGCCAGCTCTGTGTCAAGTAGCTCTTTTACAGATCAGTGAGCTCTCTCCAAAACTAACCAATTTAGCTAAACAATCTCAGCACAGCCAAGAGTTCTCTATAACTAGCCAACTCTCCAAACAATATACATCACCAATCTTCGCTCCAAACAATCACATACTTCGCACTCTGATCTCTCTTACATTTTTTCTACTGACACCGTAGTAATATTGTGAGTAGTATCAATAATGTGCATCATCCCCCTAACAACCATTTTCCTTCCACCACCATTATAATGAAACAGTAATTCTGAACTATAGACTCTTGAACTGTGAAGGATATCAGTTCTGCTTTTTCTCTGCAACTAAGGACATTATTTTTGCTTTCCCCCCTCTTGCTTGATGCATATTTTAATATCTACATAATAGGAGAATTTTATTGAAAATGAATTGTGTACATACTAAATTGTAAGAAGTGGTAAATTTGTTTTTTTTGTTTTTTTTTTTAAACAAACTTTGCATTTTAAAACCATTTTTATAAAAAAATTTAATTATCCGTAGTTTATTGTAAGAAGATATTCAGTTGCATTTATTTTTGTCACTGTCTGGAGGCCGGCAATGCACTGAGAAGGCTCCGGGCGCCATAGACGTTGACGCGCCTTAAATAAAAAAAATAAAATAATTTACTTTTATCAGTTTAATTATATTTAATTTCTAAATTTAATTTTTATTTTTTCTAAATTTAAATTTAAATTGGCTATTTGTGTTTGAAAGAAGCAGTTATTTTATTTTATAATTAGCTCAAGTTTAGTTAAATTAGAATAGTTGCACTATTTAAGTCGGCAACAATGCGGATGCAGTTCTCTCCATGCTGATTAGGGTTTTGTTCTGAATTTTAATTGCAAAATTTTGTAAACATTTTGCTTTATAACTAAATACATCATTCTTATTATTATTATTATTGTATTACATCACTTACATGAATCGGTTTGTCTTTACCAATGGAACGCTTGTTAACGACATAAAAACCTTGTGCTTGTCATTAATAAACATTATGTTTCTTTTAAATTTAAATTTCTTTCATTTAAAAAAGATTATTATTACTAATTTCATGTTAAACTATATCTCTGGTTCTCGTTTGATCTAAATTAGTAAACGTTTTTACCTTGTGAAATACTAACAAACTTGATTGGTAAATCGCGACTGATATTATCCCTATGAAAACTCGATTCTAAAATAAAAATAATTTGACCTACCTTTGAAATAAAGGTAACAAAAATATACGTTAGCGGTTCTAGATGATTAAGAATTTGTGCAGCTCTTAGGTTGTAATGTTTATTAAAATGCTTAATTTTTTTTTTGTTTATTTAAAGTTCGTCAACATCTATGGTCATTGGCGCTCCGGAGCTTTCTCTCGTTACAGGTAACACTGCCCATCACCGGACAGTGAGCTGTAGAAGCTCCTAGGAAGAAAATATCTAAAGCCAGCATAGCTGGACTAGAACCCGGGACCTTCGCGTGGGAGTCCAGTACGCTAACACTTAGCTATTCCCTTCCCTTTAATTTATTAGTTATACCTATTTTCATTTCCAAATCAGGAAATGTTAACGCACAATGCAAAATTAAAAAAAAAATTAGTTATAATAGAATCTGTTTATATACCTTAGAAATAGTGTTCAAACATTAAAAAAAAAAAAAAAAATTAAAATAAAGTTAATGTGATCCACAGTTAAGCATGACGTTTATCGAATGTATCTTTCAGAAGAATAAAGATTAATAAATTATTATATAACTTTTGTAAATCATTTTCATATTAATACATACAAAAATAATAATAATAATAATTAAATTTAAATATATTTAAATACTTACTTGGTAAAAAAAAAAAAAAAATGAATATAAAAAATCTTGACTTAAAGCTGGATGAACATATAATTCTTGATGAACACAGTTTATTCCAATAAGCTGAATTGGGTCATCTACTTGGACTTGATTTTAGATATAGGCAAACACGGAAAGGAGTTGGACGGATATGATTGCAACAAATCCGCCGCAACTGCCTTCCCGAATCTGACTACACTATATACAGCAATAATCAATCAAACGATTTGAACCAGTCATTATCATTCAGTTGAGCTCACCTTGTTGTTGATTTATAAATTGTATTTAAACTATTTGATATTGTTTATTTTTATGATTTTTTTTTTTTTCTATAAATACAAAGTCGTAAATTTTATTTCCAATGACATTTTATTGTTTTAATTAACTTTTAATTAATTTTTGAAACAATAGGTTTACAATAAAAAAAAAAATGTACATCAAAGAAATAAAGTACACAACTGTAGAATTGAAATACTTTTTTAATATTTAGTTTATAAAATACTTTTATAACATCAATTTATTGCCCATTGAAGCTACAGTATAAGCCAATAAATGAAGAAAGTAGTATCTCTTAAATTTTACTTCCCATCAACCCAGAAGTTAATCACTTAAATAACCTCAATATTTCAAAGTCCTCTATAAAAGAGTAAATAGCTTCTTTTCAGTGTTATGCAGTGAACTAGATTGGTTGAAGTGCAGTTGAAAAAATTAAAAAAACGATACTAGAGGTAAGAGAAAGTAAAAATGAGTTAGTATTTCAACTTTATGACGTTCATTTCCTATATTGGTATGAATACAAAGTTATATTATTATTATTATTATTACTATTTTAATTAAGGCGCTTAAACATCTAAGTCTTTTAGCACCCGTAGCCATCTCAGTGTAGTTTCCAGTCTCCGAGCAGTATTCCTTTATTATTAGGCAATACTAACCCATCGCTGCCTAACATTGCAGAAGCACTTAGGGGCAGAAAATCTAAGGGCAGCACTTCTAGACTCGAACCCCAAGCCTCCGTGTTCCAAGTTCAGTGCGCGACCATTACATAGGTATTTTTTTTTTATTTTCTCTTACTTCCTCCAGTAAGAGGAAGTATTGTAATCGTGTCAAATTTTCGATATTGAGTTTTCATCGGAAATATCCGTTTTGAGGTCCCCTGAGTCCAAAAAAGTGGTTTTTAGCAAAGGATCTGTGTGTGTGTGTGTGTGTGTGTGTGTGTGTATGTATGTATGTATGTGAACAGCATAGCTCGAAAACGAAAAATCGTAGAAAGTTCAAACTGGATATTCCGTTTAGGTATCACCATGGCATCTGACAGTGGGTCATCTTTCAAAATTCCTCAACCAGAAGTACCACTTTACTAGTTTATTTTCTCTTATTACTAGTGAGCCGAAGTATTGTGATTATGTTAAATTCTCGACCTGGAGTGTTATATCCTTTTTATGTTCTCATATTTTTATGCTATTTAAAGTAAGTGAATATGAATTAAACAAAATAGATAAATCCTAAGATCCTACTTGAGTTGAAAATTTATATTTTAAGACAAATCTTGCGTGCAAAATTGCGATGGAGTTCGTCTTTTCATAGATTTTTATTATGTTCTCTATTACTGCATTAAGTAGGAAATATTGTAAACATGATTTTCTTATTGAACATTCATTTCTACACTAAGTACGACAAAAATTAGTAAATGTGTTATGTATTATGTACAGCTTAACGCAAATCGAAAAAGAGGAGCTTAAACTTAGCTCAACCCTTGAGGTTCCGCCAAAAATGAGACTTTACTGAAAGGTATTTTCTTCTTCTTTTTTTTTCGCGGATTTAATATCAAGACAAACCAAACATTTAGAAAAGTGGTCATCGACTACTGTTTCGTGCGGGCGCCCATCATCAGGATGTCATGATAAACTGTTTGATAACACAGTCTTGCACAGAGCAGAATCACTTTGTACACTCAGTGCAAACTTACCAGATTGTCTATACTTTATCAATTACCATTGTGAAAATCTCATTAAGGGGAACATATCATCTGTATTTGCCAAAATTTTACAAAAACGGAAGCAACATTTATTCTATTTATTTCGTAAATTTTCTAGTTATTTAAAGCCCGCACTCTTGAAAAAAAGTTGTGATAGGATAATTATGATAATAAAGTACACGTAAATTGTTGGTAATCTGGAGTTTTATCAGTGTCAATGTATTTTATTGCGAGCTCCAGAGTAGCTGAACGCTAATGCCTTTAATGCGAGCGGTCTGCTTGATTGTCGTGACAGTGAAAAACGATATTGTTTCAGCGGCATCATGATTACAAATGACCTCTATATCAGATCAGATGATAGTGACAAAGATGGGAATCTCGTCATGCTGTCTACAACCTCCCCCCCCCCCTATAAATACTGACTTCTCAAAGCCTTGGTCCTCGATAGGCTATTGTATAGTTCTACATATTTTACCACATTTTGGTACAGAAAATTCTCCCAGTGCCTCATAGTTATTAACTCGCAGGGCGCACTCTATTAACCAAAAAAAGACCTAGTTGAGATATTTGATGAATGCAGTTACTTGAGGAGTAGCGACCCCACGGGTTACCACAGCTCAGTACTCCATGCACTTCATCAGATCAGTACACAACACAGTTAAACTACATACACTCTACATATTACAGACAAAGACAACACACAGTACACAAACTAGGGTTTCCGTCCCTAGTTAATTGGCGAAAGCCAAGGGAGAAGGAAGGGATTAGCTTAGTGGTAGCGCGCTTGACTAGCAACGCGGAGGTCCCGGGTTCGAATACAGCATGCTGCCCTTAGATTTTTTTCTTCCTAGGAAACTTTACAATTCACTATCCGGTGATGGGCAGTATTGTTTATAGCTAGAGAACGTGCTTGGAGGCCGGCTGTGCATTGGAGAAGGCTCCGGAGGGACAATAGATCTTTCAGGTCGCAGTGCAATAATCCCCTACAAGAATCTACAATCTACTTGATGCAACTATTAATGCTTTTTCTTCATCTTTCAAAAATTACAATCAGCCCACTTCCATTCTTTCCTATCTCTCCATAATATTAGGCTTTCTCTTTTGTAAACTCTAAACTTCCTTTTGCTTTCTAGTTTTGAAAATTAAGTAAAAGTTTCTGCGTACTACTAGAACAAAAGAAGAATTTTTAAACAATTAAAAAAAAAATCAAAATTTCAGATATTTAACAAAAAAAGAATCACTCATATTAAATAATACCAATGTAATATTTGGAAATTTATGCAATGCCCATCATAATTAAGGACACATCAAATTCTCATTAACTGTCCTGTAATATATTGTAGACGGGATATTTGATATTAGAGCAAGCTGTGTCCCTTGGGGGTGGTAACAAGGCAACATAATATCCAACAATAGGAGATGAGGACATTGGACCACAGCAATATCATACTACTCCAGATTTTCTTATGCCATTGTCTGTCTTTCTTGAGTTTCTTCCTTCACAATTTGTATTGGTCTTTTAGCCTTTTGTGATGGGAAATCGACCAAATTTCCATACTTATGTTCTACATTATGGTAATGATTAGTTCCAGGGTCATTAAACCCAGACTGAAATATATTTGTGAAGACATATCTATCGATGGATGAAAATTAAATAATTTTTTTCTTAATTGTATGAGTGCTGTATGTTTTGGAATTATTTAAGACGTTAACCTCTCAGATTCAGCATCCATTAAAGACTGATGTTTCTTCTAATGGGAAAAAAAATCTTATATAAAACTATACCTCAGTTATTTTATCTTCTCAACTTAAAAATGAAAAATTTCCTGCAAAACAGAATCATTAACATATCTTTAATTGCATTTCATATAGCTTAAGCTAATGGAACAATGCTAGCCTAATGTTACAATTCTCTCAGAATCCTTGAAAAGCGGGGTTTTCAAGAAAATATTTCAGTCAGATTAATAGAACTGGATATGTGTAATAAATATTCGATATTAACCCATTACAGTCTAGAATTGCCATATAGCAATCGAGAAATATCTTTGTTTAGTTATAATTTGTTGCCTTCCTATGTTTGCATGTTCAGACTAGTACATGTTAATTACTATATTTACTAATTAGATTTACAAATGATGCAAAGTCAATTTAAGAAAATGAAACATGTAGATCTCGTTACAAGGTAAGAAAATCACTAAATCTTATTAACTAATAACTTTTAAATTGTTGAGGAAATCATTAATGAATTAAAAAAACAAGTTTATTTATTTGATATGACATTATGATTTTTTATTACAAGTAATAATTAGAAATTGCCATATGCAAACTCTAGAACAAAACAACTGCCAAATTTATGATTTTGTTTTGGTTTTAGAGATTTCACTTCTTTGCTTGCTCCTGATGGTAGCGTTGCGGAAACTCTCTCCATATTATTTGGAGAACAATGTAATGGTGGTAGCAGAGATACTTATATAGACGTTATATATTTTATAGAGAACCTCCAGAACCCACACTTCAAATTGACAAGGATTCTGGTTTAGACTCCGCAGAAAAGAGTCCGTTCCGGAGTAGGTTCTATAAGCTGAGGGAGGAGATCATTTGTTCAAATAATATCGTTTATCAAGATACTATGGTGGTAACAAGAATACTTCAAAAGGAAATCTTAGGATATCATCATGCCGGACATACCGGAATTGAAACGACAAAATCAAAAGGAAGACAGTTAGTTTATTGGCCATAGGTGAATACATCAGAAACTGTAAGGCATGTGTGGCTTGCCCGAAGGAAACATTAATACCAAATGATTTTCCAAACATCCCATTCAATAAAATTGCCATTGATCTGATAGAACTAGCCGGTAAAACATCTTTAATTGATTACTTACTGATACTATACAGATATAATACCAAGACAGCATCTGTTTTCCTAAATAGGTATTCCAAAAACGATAGCCTCTGATAATGTTCCATTCAACATTCAAGAAGATGCAAAAATATTTGCATCTACCTTTTATTTTATTTAATTAAGGCGAGTCACAACATCTATGGTCATTGGCGCCCGAAGCCTTCTCAGTGCACAATCGGCCTCCGGACAGTGTTCTCTTATTGCAGAGAACACTGTCCATCAACGAACACTGAGCTGTAGAGGCTACTAGGAAGAAACAATTAAGGGATAGCACTTCACTCGAACCCGGGTACTTCCGTGGGTGCCCAACGCGCTAACCACTGGGCTAATCCCTTCCCTACATCCACCTTTGAAACAGACCTCAAATTAATTAACCGTCATCATTTACAGTCTAATGGGTTGGCAGAGAAGGCAGTGGTGAGTGCAAAAAGTTGATGAAAAAAATTAAATAATAAATTCGGAGATCTCTGGTTGGTGTAGCCCACTTGAATGTAGAACACTTTGTTAATTAAACTTGAGGAAATTATTAATGAACAAAAGATTGAGAAAAAAAGTCCCTATGACTTCACCCGTCCTAAAATCAAAAGTGAATATTGGAGGAAAAAATCTTCTTGCACCACAAAAAAAAACAACAGAATTATCATTACAATAGAAATGCGGTATGTAAGAATGTTTACTTTTGAAGGGGTATAAATATGTATTAGTGAATGACAGAAAGAAATTTATGAGAAGTGAACTGTATGGTCCGGGAGATAACAAGGAAGTAAATCTGATGCGGAAAGAAAAAAAAATGGAAGAACATTAAGAACAGGATAGGAATTTTACATAAGTGTTATTAAATATTGTTGAATATTATATCACATGTAGTTGTTGAGATAGATGATGTAGACTGTTGTGTGTTTCATAAACAAAATAAAATAAATTAAAACAGAGATTGTTAAGTTGTGTTGGACAATAAGCAAGCATTAAACATAAACATAGAATATGTTTAATAAGTTAAAATTCTTTAATTAAATTACAATAATTAATTGAACCTAATTTAATAAAATTCAATTGTTTGGCACTCTGGACTAATTTACAAACTTACAAACACAAACGCACCAACATACCTAACTCGAATAATAGGATCCTTCTTACAAGACAGAACATTCCAGGTAAGACTCAACAATACATTCAGTACAGAAAGACAAATACTAGCGGGACTACCACAAGGGGCAATCATGAGCCCAATACTCTTCAACCTCTACTGCTCAGACATACCTGAACCTACTACAGCGACCTTAGCTACCTACGCGGACGATACCATGTTAGCCTCATCCAGTACAGACATTAACGAAAGCATTACTGACTTACAAACATCAATAGACTGTATATCTGGCTGGTTTCACCGATGGAAGCTAAAGTTAAACCCATGTAAAACTGAAGCGAAAATCTTCGCTCTCCGGCGGTTTCGGAATGAAGACCTTCGCCTACTAACACTTGACAACCAGCAAATTCCCTGGAAACAAAAAGACCAAGGAGTGCGTTATCTGGGCGTAATCCTTGATACAAGACTCACCTGGAGACTACACATTAACACTAAACTGCAACAAGCATACACCCGACTGAAACAACTCTACCCACTCATTAACAGAAACACACCACTCAAACACTCCTGCACCACACTACTCTATAAAACTCTCCTTAGATAGACCTCTCCTGACATACGCCTGTCCAGTTTGGATAACAGCTACCAACACACTGACAAAACGATTGCAGACTTTCCAAAACAAGGTACTGCGAATTGCACTCAACGCTCCCTGGTTTGTCAGAAACACACAAACACACAGAGAACTTGACATGCCAGATATATACACACACATGACTAAACTCACAGACAATTTCTTCCTAACACTTCACACACTACCCTCAGCTTCACATTACCACATAGGCGAGCCTACTTCATCCAGACGATTAAAACCCAGACTGTATCAAGATCTCTGACAAAACTCATCTTTGTTTTATTGTTTCTTTATCTTTCAATAGCCCTATGTGTAAAGCTCTAAGCGAGCTGGCCCATAATAATTTGTAAATATAATAATAATAATAATAATAATAAAATTCAATCCTTTCTAATATAGTTTTTTAAATTCTTTTATGAAATGTGGAAATTAAGACATTAATTTCTTTTAGGAAAAAGAAATTTCCATCTTTCTTTAAGAAATGGAAATTTGGTATATATACAAATATCATGTAAATATACACATGGCAATATACACATGGTAGGTACATATGTGGTATAATGTATGGTATATGTTTAGTATATAGCACATAGTTATAAATATTACAAAATATGCTTAGTATGCTCATGTGTATTTAATTTTTAATATTTTAATCGCTTAATTTTAAATTGTTTTAGCTAGAAATTGTTATTTTATTTAATTTTAAAGTTATTCTGATTATTTAATTGTCAAGTGAATCTCCCTCGAACAACAAGGTTTAAAAATTAGATCCCCACGTGTTGTTTCCATTTTAAGGAAAATTTGCCCCTTTAACAACCCAAACACGTGTTCCTTTCCCAGTCAGCTACAATGACCATCCCCTCGACCTAGTTTAAGAGTTTAGTTTTAAAATACAATTAATAAGACCAATCAGTCAGTGTATAAACTGAATTTGCTCTGTGCAAGTCTGTGTTATCAAACTGTCTGACAAACGCATCCTGAAGATGGGCGAACGCCCGAAACCGGTCGATGACCACAAAATGAAACAGGCTACCACGGAAAATGTCCCTGATCTTTTAGAAAAATTTATCATTTTTTTTGTTTTGTTTATTTAGAAATTTACAATCTGTATTGCATATACAAATGAGTAAATAGGATGTTGAATAATGAAACTGTAAGCTGAAGGCAGGAGGAGAGAAACTATCCAGCGGTAGCACTCTCTATGGGATACCAGTAGCACTGATTAGTCCCGAAGGAAACTCGAGCCTACTGGCGATTCAAACGGCGAGGTGGATTGTCAGGGATGGTAGTGGAGGCTAGAGATTGTACAAAAGGGATTAGAGCAGAAGGCGAGGGTAGTATGCAGTTTATGATATTTTGTCTTGACAAGTTATTGTACGAAAGGGATGTTGAGGTCATTATGGAGCGTAAGGTTTGAGACGTAGAAAGGAGCATCAACTATCTGTCGAAGTAGCTTAGATTGGAATGTCTGAATGGTATGTAAGTTTGTAGGTTTAGCTGAACCCCACAATTCAAGTCCGTAAGTCCAAATTGGTTTGATTATAGAAATATATATCAGTTTTTTGAGTTCTGTAGGTAATTTGGATCGTCTTCCAATAAGTCTGTAATGAAGTTTGGCACTTTTAGTCAGTGCTTGTCTTTTAAGTCTTGTGTGCCGGTTTCCACGTGAGTCTTTTGTCAATGAAGAGCCCAAGGTAGCGCACCAGATCTGTTATCATTTAAGATTGAACAATTGGCAACAAAATGATATCTTTTTTCTTGATACAAATTGCATATTCGAAGCCGGGTACGAGTCCAGTTGTGCTACCCTTAGATTTTTTTTCTTCCTAAGTGGCTCTACTGTTCGATGATGGACAGTGTTGTCTGTAACGAGAGAACACTGTCCGGAGGCCGACGTGCACTGAGAAGGCTCCAAGGCCAATTAACATAGATGTTGACGAGCCTTAATTAAAAAAAAAAAAAAAAGAAAAAAAAAATGAAGGAAATATTTATTTAAATGTAACAGTTCACCTGTTACTTTTATGAGTCAGCTTGCCAATGGACCATTAAATGGGCTTATAAAAAAATATACTTCTTACCTATTTCAAAATTTTTACTTTCTCTTACTCCTTCTGGTAAGAGGAAATATTGCGAGCGGGTCTAATTTTCAAAATTCAGTTTTCAACGGAAATACATGTTTTGAGGTCACCTGATTGGGGGAAAATTTTTTTTAGCGTAAAACTAAAGGTCTGCCTGTATATGTGTGTTTGTGTGAACAAATATCTCAAAAAAAATGAAAAAACTCAGGACCTCAAAATTGATAATCTGTCTAGGTAAACCACTGCATCTAACACGAATGTTTCCGTCAAAATCAATCAACCTGTATTGCGTGCGACTTTACTGTTTACGGTTTTCTCGACGAAAACGGTTTCAACGATTTTCTATAAACTTCGTATACTATCTACATAGAGATAAATGCCTATAACTTTTATTTAAAACATTTTCCTGGGAAAATTGATTTTTTGGAGGGGTTCTGAGGTTACAGTTGTGTTATATTTTTCTCTAAAGTGCCATTTCAGTACAATTTATGGTTTTTATTATCTATATAATATTAATATGCTATTAGAAGTATTGATAGAAAGCAAATTTTAGGAAAATCGGTTAACCAGATTTGCGACTTTATAGAATAGGTTTTTCTTGAAAATAGCTAAAAAGATTTTCATTAAACTAAAAATGCTCAATACACAGAAAATAATGTATTACTTTTATTTCATAGATATTCCCCAAAAATGTTGATTTTATACAGGGATTTTCACTGCCACTGCAAAGTCTTGAAAGAGTGGACGCGCATAATGTCCCATTCAGGTATATACGTTTGTATAAATTATAATACTTTTTTATATGACCAACCCCCCATCTCATAAACGTTTATAATCATAATTATCACTATCTTTGTATTATTTACTAATTATTTGTATTATAATTATTATATTTATATCATAATTATACGTATCCGATATAAACAATTTGAGAAATTAAAACTGACGCGCATATTTTTAATAATCATACGATTTTCAGTACATCCCCGGAGGCTTATTATATGTGATTATTGTTATGTATTAATACGTATTTGAACGTGGTATTTATTAGTCTCTCAATCACTCACATATAATATATATATTATATATATATATATATATTATTTGTATTTATGTATGCCTATAGAATATTGCATATATTCTACAGGCATACATATATATGTATGGGAGGATTACAGCTTTTGTCAATACACATTATTATGTTAATATCCCCTGTTAAATGACTATGTAACTGACATAATATGAGGATATGTTCTAAGGAGATATGTTATATTCATGCATATACCAAAAGATCTGTAGCTGAAACAATTCGCACTCTATGACTGTTTTCACTATTTTAGTCTAGGTTATTAAATAAGTGAATTTTTATATAATGTAAATATTTCTTCAATTACAGTTAATTTGTTTTTTCACCATAATTAAAACATTTTTGGGAGTGAAAATGGGCGGAGGGGGATAAAAGCGACATAGGATTAGGTTCCAGGCTTATAGGCACCCAGTTTTAATAGTGATAATAATAATAATAATTAAAACTTTACGATCCCTAAGTGTAGTAAACAGTCGGATAGAGATTTTATACAATTTTTTTTTTTCAAACAAATATGTAGTAAACACACACACAAAAAATAACTTGCCACAATACTCAATATATTGCCGTTACGGCAAGAGAGAGAGAGAGAGAGAGAGCACAAGCCCGACTGAGAGAAAACAGACTCTCTCTGGTACTGTCTCACTTAATTAGGCTAGAGTGGGGAACCTGTATATAAGCCAGTGACAGAGCTAGACATCAGATTCAACATACACCGCATCGTGCCATATCATCGTGTCATAACTCTACACTAACCCTTTATTCTACGAGGCATGTCCAGTAAGTAAGTGTACTGAGGCTCTCACGGCCGAAGGGATTTTGTTTTCGACATGGTGGCTACACTGTCGTGTAGCCTGATTCCTCCCCTCCGCAACAAGACCGGTTCGAGGTCAGTACGTTGAGAACTGTCGACGCGACAATACGTTTCGTGAAAAATGTCAATCCAATCTCCTGCCAAGTGTGAAATACGCGGGGTCATCCGTTATCTCGTTTGGAAGGGAAAAACTCCGGTTGAGGTTTATAATGAGGTAAAAACTGCGTATGGTGATAAAGCTATGAATCGTACGAGTGTGTTCAAGTGGTGTCGCGAGTTTAAAAACGGTCGTACGTCTGTGCATGATGATCAGAGGAGCGGAAGACCTTCAATTGTGACTGACGAAATTGTGGAAAAAATCGAAAATGCGCTCCGTGACGATCCCAGATTGACTGTGGATGAACTTTCTGCGATGTTTCCGCAAATCTCCAGATCTCTGCTACACGAAACCATCACAGAAACCCTTGGATATTGGAAACTGTCTGCGAGGTGGGTCCCAAAACAGCTGACAGACCAAAACAAGTTGAATCGAGTGGAGGCCGGGCAAGAGTTTTTGAGACGCTACAAACTCCATGGAGATGAATTTCTCCGCGCCATCATTACTGAGATGAAACTTGGGTTGCACACTACACACCTGAAACCACAACGCAGTCTCAACAGTGGGGTCACACCTCTTCACCCTCCGCCAAAAAGTTCAAAACCACAATTTCAGCCAAGAAAATCATGGCGTCCGTGTTTTGGGACTGTCAAGGCATAATTTTAATTGAATATATGCCTCAAGGGGAGACCATCAACTCTGCAAGATACTGTGAGACCCTAAAAAAATTGCGGAGGGCGATTCAGAACAAAAGGAGAGGTATGCTGACAAAGGGAGTCTGCCTGCTGCACGACAATACGAAACCACACACGGCCAACGCCACGAAGGAACTGCTTGCCTCGTTTAAATGGGATGTCCTGAACCATCCCGCACATTCCCCTGACCTAGCACCTTCAGATTACTATCTCTTTACCTCCCTGAAGCTGCACATGTGTGGAAAAAGGTTTTCAACCGACGAGGAGGTGAAGTGGAGATGGAGAATTGGACGAAGGGGTTGGCGGGAAACTACTTCGAGGAAGGCATAAAAAAATTAATACCCCGGTTCACTACCTGCATTGAGATTGAGAGGAATGGTGACTATGTCGAAAAATAGCTTATATATGTACTAATGTAAACCACGTAATTTTTTTGTTCAAATAAAAATTTTTGTAACCTACAAAAATTCAGTACACTTACTTACTGGACAACGCCTCGTATAAAATCATTACAAGTCCAGTGCAGTTTGTGTAAGCTTATAGTTATATTATAACAGTGTCTTCATAGCTTGTCTAATTAATCAAACCCAATTTCTCTCCTCATCAACTTCATTATATATACAATGATAATGTAATAACTAAAGTAATTATTTTATTTGTTCACGTTGTATATGGTTTGAAAAATTTTAAAACTATCGAAATTTCAATTAAGTAAATATTTAAAAAGATCATAGTAGAAAATTTAAGGGATTTGTTTTCAAATCGTCGAGCCCTAAAATTATAATGAAATGTTTGTACGGCAATGGCCAGGAGTAGTTTTAAAACAAAAAAAGAATTCTTTGTTGCACTATGTTTCAGGTACAATTGGTGCACTTCTTCAAGAGCTCAGCCAAATTCTTCACTACAATTCTGTACAATAAATTTTTCTCCAATAAATTTTGCAGAGCTCCTGAAGAAGGGCACCAATGGTACTTGAAACTTAGAGTAACAAAGAATTATTTTTTCTTTAAAAACTTCTCTGGCCATTGCCGTATAAACATCTCATTGAAATAGTAATAGCATATTAATTATAAAACCTATTTTAATGTCAATTTTATTCGGCTAATAATAGTTGAACGCAGCAAATAAATCAGGCAAGAGACTATAATAACTATCTAAAGATATAGTTTGTATACTAGATATATCAGATATTGTATATTTTTCTACAATAAGCTTACTATTAATATCTACCATTTATTTTCTAGGAGGCTGGCTGGCTTTTATAGTAGAAATAAACTCAGGTTTTAGCAGATATTCAAGATTTTATTTGAAAATCTTCATCAATAAAGAGTGAGCAATTACATTAGTTTACTTAATATATATATCGAAGTACGTAAGTTTTAAACCCATTTTATCCTCCATTTAAGACAGTTTTATAATACTGATGAAGACTTCAAATAAAAGTCCAAATGCCTGCTAAAAAGTGGTATTTATTTATTATATACAGAAGTAAGTGGAAGATAATAAATAAACTACTTTATAGTTACTTTATGAATAAGAAATCTGTTAATAAAACATTCTGAAACTTTTTAATACTATAAATATCGAATCTCAACTAAAAATTACTTATTATGTATATATTATATTCTACAATACATTAATATACTACAACAAATTCAATTATCTATAATGTTGTGCGTAATTAAACAGACACTTTAGAAAAGAGGTTCTCGTCTTGATTCAGCGAACAATGAACATTTATTTAAAGATCAATATTTTTGGAGAACTGTTTTAAATGAAAATTGAAAGAATTTTTAATATTCGTGGTAAATAAATGAAGTTTAGAGAACAAATTTCTTTGATATGAACTTTCCTGCTTCTTTTGGCCATCGATATATACACATTAGGAAAGATAAATATCGTGTGTTGGAGAATAGATGTAAGTTCTTTAAAATGGATTACCCCGCTTTAAAATGATTGTTATTATTATTTATATATCAAGAAAGTCAGCTTACTTGATGAATCGAAAGGCCATTAATTATTAATCTAATTTAAAATGTTAAATTTTTTTGTAAAAATAACTATAAGTTACATGTGTAATATTTGTTAAAATAGGTATAATATATAGTCATATTGGTCATTTCATAATACATATTACATATATAAATACACTGAAATGTATCTTAATGACTTAAAAAATGCATTTTTCTGTTCCACTATTTACCTTTAATATAGATTTTGCAGTGTTAAAACGATGTAAAAATTTTCAAAATCACTTTTCGAAACATGTTTACTGCAACTTAGTAAATATATCGTAAAATGTTTATGTAAGCCACATTGATCATATATGTATATATATACATATACATATACGTAAATTATGTAATATAATATACATAATATGTTAGAGACATATATATATATAAAATAATGTATGTGAGTTGTTAAATAAATGCAACTTGTAAGATGAGTTGTGCTTGTTCTTAAAGAAGTACATGGTTGTGTTTTAGTATCAGCACCAATTTAGTATACAATTTTTATGGGTTGCCCTCTCACAGATATACCAGTGGTTTATATACTATTTTATCACTTAGCATGGATAATAAAATTAGTGGGGTAGTAAAAAAAAAAAGCTTATTCTATTCAGTTATTTAGATTTGTTAAAAAAAGATTATCCTTCCTTTGGTGTGGACTCAGCAAACTTTTCCCTTTTTTGGCAGAATATTGGTCTGTTTCATTTCACTTTTGTTTCATTAGGAGTTACAATAATTTATTTTTTTTTAATGACCTTAGCAGTCGAAACCATAGCCAACTAATGTTTAAATGACAGCGATTTTCCTTCTAGATTTTTATTTTAATACTATTTGATTATGCTCTTGTAAATTTATCTGTTTCCTGTTGCTAATATAAAACATATTTGAATGGATGCTCGATATAAGGAGTTACTTCGTGAAATAGAATATTTCTTTCTTTTTTGTATTTTCTGCAGATCATTAGAATATACTCCAAAGTCTCTTTTGCATCGCAAATTGCACATCTATCATTATTAATTTTACCAATTCTATGGAGGTCTGCTGCACACAACCATGGTTTTTTTCTTAAACGGTTCATAATTCGGCAAAAATTTCCCTTCACACTATCATGTCCTTTTACCTATACCATATTTACTCCTATATTTTTATCTTCTATTTTTCTAATCATTTCTAATATTCTCAAACCAATAGAATTATCTTTCTTGTTAATAGCAAAATTTTGTAAGTATAATAGGCAACTTTGACTATCCGAAATAATTATTAAATTATTAACGTTCTGCAAAGTATCTGCATGCATAAGGGCTTTATAAATAGCTATTAGCTCCACTAAAAATAAAACTCTTTATAAAAAAAAATAAATAAATAAAAAAACCTATGTGATGTACATAGTAATAATAATAGAATATGTGGATCTCCAATGCTGAATTTCATCTGTGACTTTATAATAATGGATTTTTTGTTCTTCCTGACCGGTTTAGAATTATCTTACAGAGTATGGTTATCTCAAGTATGGTGAGGATGAAGTCAATTCTCTACACGAACTTGATAGCCTTTATCTGACGATGAATGAGAATCCGAAACCGGTCTGAAAAAACAAAAATAATCATGCTACGCCGGATAAAATCCTAAATGTTATTCAGCATACGGTACCTGTAAGTACCCATGTATTACGATGCTTTTTTTTTTTTTAGTTTCATACAACATTTCGCTTACAAAAATTATTATATCGCAAAAGTTTTAATTAGTACAATAATAGCTTTTAAAAAACAAAACATTATATCTAACACAATCAATTACAATTAAGTTCGTATTCAATTGAAACATGAGAATTTATTAGTAAAATAGTGAATTGTGTGTGTGTAATTTACACCAATTATTTTCTAATGTCACAGGATACGACAGAGTCACTTAACGATCGAGTTCCGTTCCTAGGATTTAGTTCGTTAGTAAAAATTGGTCGGTAAGCGAGTAAATTGTTCGTATCTATTTCTTTTGCTGTTTTAATTGTTAGCAGTCTAAGTTCTTTTATACTGGGCCACGTAATGAGAATGGTTGAATAGCCGAAGTCATGGCGTGAAAAAAAAGAAAATAAAAAAAAAGAATTCTTATTAGTATTTAAAAGCGTCGACATTTTTTAAAATCACAAAAAAAACCTGATAAACCTATTCAGTAAAGTCGCACTTCCGGTCATCTAATTTTCTTCAAACTCGAGATTTCAACAACATATTTAATTTTAATTAATATTATTTAGATAATCGAATTGTGTAATAACTGAAATTGCATTTTAAAGAAAACCGTAATACCACCCGTCCCCCAAAATGCCCTTAAATGAATTTTCCCGAGCAAAAGTTTCAAATAAAAGTTGTAGCTCTTGGTATGTATAATTGATATATGTTGTTTAAAGAAAATCGTCGTAGCCGTTTTCGAGAAAATCACCAAAACACTGAAAAAAAAAAATCAGTAAAGTGGCACTTCCGGTTGATGGATTTTTCCCGAAATCTTGGTGTGTGATGCGATAGTAATACCTAAACGGAATATCAAAATAATTGTGCTTCCCGCGAATTTTCATTTGTGAGGCGATTTTGTGAGGTAATTTTGTATTTCCGGTGAAAACTCAATTTAGAAAATCTGGCACGTTCGCAATAGTTTCTCAAACAGTAGTTAGAGAAAGTAAAAATGATAGAAAATTCTCCCTTTCAAAAAAAAAAAAATAAATAAATAATAATAATTATAATCAACATAAATATTAAAGCAAAATAATTATTACATACTGGTAAATATGTCTTATTACATTATATGTATATTAATCAGTTAGATAATAATTTAGATTAAATTAGCCACATTCATCAAAATAATGCTGTAGGAACTGCTGACAGACTGGGCAGAGAAGAATACTTTTTCGAGAAACAACACTTTCGATTAAAACACTTCTTTTTTTTCGTCTTTCCTTCGTAAATTTGTCGATAACCTCGTAAAACATACAATTAAACAGGCAGGTTTTTGGCAGGATAAGCGATATGGTCATTCTACCATTTATCGCGAGATGCTTTTGAGGATTCCCATTACAGGTTTCCCTTCTGATAGGATGTTGAAGACTTTTGTCTATGGTCATTCCTACAGGGTTAGGTTGCCTTCTAGGGAAGATTGGTTAACTTTGGGTCTGGGGTGATTCCTGAGAATTATCTCCGATGCTACATGGGCGGTTCAAGGATGGGATGGTAGGTCTGGGGCTGCCGTCTATTTTGAGACGGGAGACCATTTGGTGGTGCCTCTTGGTGAGTGGGCCACCGTTTTCCAGGCTGAGGTTTATGCAATTCTTTGCTGTATTTTGGATGAGAGGGTGCGTAACACTAATTTAAAAGGTGTTTGTATCTGCTCGGACAGCCAAGCTGCGTTGAAAGCGTTTAATTCATGTGTCTTCACTTCCAGATTGGTGTTGGAATGTTCTAAAAGACTGGAAGATCTTTCTTCATTAAAGGATGTGCTTCTGGTCTGGGTTCCAGGTCATATGGGAATCTTTGGGAATGAGGAGGTGGATAGGTTTGCCAAATTAGGCGCCTCTCTCCCTTTCATTGGGCCAGAGCCTGCTGTTGGTGTATCTTCTGGCACATGTTTGTCAGGCTTCCAGACGTGGATGACCTCACAGGACTCATCCTTATGGACGAGTGCAGTGGGTTGTCGGCAGTCTAAGATGCTCATTGGGGGTCCGGATGGAGCTCTGAATAGCGGGATCCGATGTCTTTCACGGACCTCTCTCAGGCATCTGGTTGGATTCCTCACTGGGCATTGTGGCTTAAGGAGACATCTCTATACAATGGGACTCATGCCTGACCTCTTTTGTAGAGTTTGTGAGACGGAGGAGGAAACACCCATGCATCTGATGACGGATTGTTTGGGCTGTGAGGAGATTAGGTTTAGGACTTCGGCCGGAATAGGATATCGGTAGAGGATCTTAAGCTATGTCCTTTTAAGGTTTTGGTCCGATTTGTTCGGTCTGTGGTAAAACTTAGATGGGTAAAACGTGGGCCTGGACTTTTGTTCGAGACCCAGTAGTTGTTATTCTTTAGGGGTAGCGATATGGGCCCAGGGAGGCTTTGGATAGCGTAGGGTTTTGCCCTCCCTTCTTTGAATAATAATAATAATAATCGTAAAACTTTCATTTGCCGGCGTTTTTTTTTTTTAATCATTCGACATTTAAATATGAATATGTGTATTACATCTAAACCTAGCAATTTGTGTACAAATAGCACAAGTTCGCTAGCAGAACCGATTGAAACATTGAGTGCTGGGAATTACAAATCGTAGCGACGCATATGGGTGTAAACCAAATTTTCTATAATAAAAAAGTCATAAACTCGGGCTAAAGTTGGAACAGTCGATAAATAGGTAGGTCGTTAAGTGGAGCAGCATCTTGTGTATTTAAACAATTAGAGATTTTTCTAGTTGTATTATAATGAGTCTTATTATTTATTTGTATAAAGAACAATTACGTATTGTTCCCCTTCATTATTATTGAATTCATCAAATAAATGAATAAGAATGGCACACACTTATGATCATATTAATTTAATGTTATACCATAATTATTTAATGTTATTTTTTTTTTTTTTTTTTACTTTATTTTTGCAACTGTACATATATACAACAAGCAAAATTGATGTACGAATATTGTACATATAAATAAATATATATACAAATTGGCATGAGTGATGTGAACGGCGACCATCCAGTGATGGGAGCCGCTAGTTCGCCAAGGAGGCAATCTTACACAGCAGCCATCCTAGGAGGCCGTCGTTCTGCACTTAGATGATCGCGCGGCCACCTCCGCTTTAGTCTTCGATGAGGATTTGAAGGAAGTGTTCTTGAGGATAGGTCACGGATTAGGGGATTAAAATGGAAGGATAGTTTGGAATGAAATTTTGTGTAGCGGGATTGGGCTAGGTCAGAGACAAATGGTATATTTAAATCGGAATGGATAGTATGATTGGAGACATAGAAAGGAGCATTGAGGATGGTTCTCAGGATTTTGGATTGTAGGGTTTGGAGACGGTTAAGGTTGGATCGTTTAGCAGTACCGTAAAGTTTGATTCCGTATGTCCATATTGGGGCTATCAGGGCAGTGTAGAGTCTCTTTTTGTTCAGTAAAGTAAGTTTAGAGCGTTTGTCAAGTAGTCGTTTCAACATTTTGTATCTGAAGTTGCAGTCAGTTCGTTTGAGTCTGGTATGAGGGTTCCACGTTAGTCGTTTGTCTAGATGTAGGCCAAGATATCGTACTTGGTTCGCAGGAGGGATAGGAATGTTATTCAGGTAAAGAGAAGGGAGTGTTTTTTTGTTTAGGGTGAAGACTACATGTTTAGATTTGGATTCATTTACCTCAATCCTCCATTGCCGAAGCCAGGGATGTGTAATGTTATTTAATGAAAATTAACAACTATGAAAGTTTAAAGTAATGAAATATTTATAACAATGGTTAATAACGTATTAATTTAGGTGCAAACCCTTGACAGTTACATTTTATCTGGTAAGTCAAAGTGTGAGGGGGGGGGGATTTGTTTGCCAAAATCTTGTCAAAATCATTTCTTATAACAAGTTTAATGCAACAGTTAATTTTATTTCGTTCAGTTTATTAAAAAACAATTAACTTACTTATAAGTATTTCTATTCTTTCATATATTAATTTGAAATTCTATACTATTTCAATTCATCCATTCAAAATTGGGTCATACATTGACAAACGCTGGACCTGGATTTCTCAAACTGGCAACTTCATTAGTTGAATAATTATTGCAGAAGATTGCTTTAAAAAAAAAAACCATACATTCAAAGTGATGTTACGTAATAATTAGCAATAATAATTGCATCTTAAATTGGTTTGCTACCTTCGGGAAAAATTCGACTGGTCTGGTAGGCCGTTTATGTGAAAAATTTTTTGTTGCATGCTAAGTGTTAGGCTTGTATAATACAAGAATTAATAATAAAAGTTAAAATTTCATTTCATTTATTTTTTTATTTTATTTGTGATCGTATTATTTGAGGTTCCAAAATCGGTGTTCAATATCATATTGCTAGACTAGTACTGCTACTGTGTTTTGCTAAAGTGCTAATATTTTTCCAATTTGTTTCGTTCATTCAATTTTAACTTCTTCAAATTTAATAACTTGAGGAAATTCTCCTATTTAGGTTTAACAGTATTATGAAGGTAGATGTAAAACTCTAGTATCATAGGTAGGTAGAAGGACGTAGTATTTAATGAAATAAATATAAATTAAATGTTAATTATATTTGTTGTGGTTGGTTCCGCAGAAAGCGGAAAGCATCAGAGATATTTTCCGTTATAGCCTGCTTCTTTATGTGGTCATCGACCGGTTTCGGGCGTTCGCCCATCATCAGGATGCATTTGTCAAACAGTATGATAACATAGATTTGCTCTGTACACAAATCTGCAAAAGATGTTAATTATATTGTTAAGCAAATTTAATCATTTTTAATTGGATTAATTAAAGGTTTTTCATGAATTGTGTATAAAATATTATGACTGGAAGGGATTAACTTAGTGGTCAGCGCGATGGACTCCCTGCGGAACTTTCGGGTTCGAGTCCAGCAGTATTGCTCCTAGATTTTGTATTCCTAGGAGTCTCTGTTGCTCACTGTCTGGTGATCTACATTGTTGTCTGTAACTAGAGAAAAATGGGTCCGAGGCCGGCAGTGTATTGAGAGGGCTCCGGGCGCCAATGATCTAAGATGTTGACGCTCCTTAAATTAAAAAAAAAATACCTAGTATGAGGTAGATACAAAAAACTCTTATTAAACAAAAGTCAATGATAACTCTTTAATTATAAACTTTACTAGTAATTTAGAAACCGCCAGCACTCTAGGGACACAGAATGGTTCACAAATTTTACAGAACTTCAGAGTGACTAGGATACTGGATGATTCATCTTAAGAACAACCAAGAACATTCCATAGAAATTTGAACAACACTATCCATTTCCGGAATGATCTATCACAGTCAAATTGATTATTTGCTTTAATTTAAATCTTGATCATTCTATTTAATTTTAATAATTTTAATTAAACTTTAAAATATAACAATTTATATCCAGCATAGATAACAAAAACAATATTTTTGTTCCATACTTTACAAATTGTTTTACCAACGTTCTAATTTTACAACTATATTTCTTTAATGCAATTAGTTACTACAATTCATTTTCAGTGGCAACATAGTTATTTATTTGGTAATAGAGTAATGTGCCACTTCTACACATTACTCCAAGGGAACTGAAAGAAAGCTGTAAAAGGACTTTTCTCTAATTAAATATTATATAATTTCTACAACAGCTAAAATTATTTAACAGCTAAAAAAACATAAAAAGGGGTAAAAATATGTAAATAACCTCTAGGAGAATGCTGTTAATAAAAAAAGGGGAAGGTTACTTTCAGAAAGATTGTACAACATTTGGTTAAAGTTAAGTAAAATTATTATTCATTCAATTTCAAAATGTTAAAACATAACTTTAATTTAATTATTATTTCTCTTTCAATTTAATATTAATATTTAACCTTAAATTAATTTCTAACCTTAAAATTTTTATTTAATTGAAAACACTGATTTTTAACTTTAATATCTAGAGATTAATAGTAAAGCTTTAAGCGGCCTCTACACGATCAATAATATTGACAATACTTTAGAGTATTGACAATAATATTGATCGTGTAAGGTGAAAAAAATGTATTGATGGTCGGTATTGACAAGAGTATTGATGAAATTCAGATTTTCTATCAATACTGAGAATTGGAGGGGATATCGACAATATTATTGGTGTAGGGGCGGCGCCAATATTTCCATACTCAGTTGAATAGTTTTATCGAACGTTGAAACTAACCTGTACAAAACAAAAGCGATACTATTATAATAGGTTAAAGGATTCTATGTAAGAACATCTCCTATAATATATTAAAGTTGACTGGCCCAATTAATTTAAAATTTCCATTTTAAGAAAACATTTCAGTTTGAACTCTGACAATTGCACTATTAGAAAAATCGTATGAATGTTTCGCAGTTAATTTAACTTTTTGTTTCAAAAAGGGTTTTTATTTGCCATGCTGTTTAATATAGAGAGAAAATATGCTTCTAACTTTCCTTCCGAATGGTAGGCATATTAAATCACTATATGAAAAGTCTATCAAACAATTTTCCTTGTTTATGCCTGATTTTGGTGGAAAGTTAGATAAAGATTTAGTATTTTGCCTTCTAAGGTGTTAATAAAAAATAAATGTAGCTAAAAATTACCAGTATTATTATATTTTATTAAATATATTATTAGGATAATGTTTATTTTCGATGTTTTATAAAGGAATTATAATTAAAAGTGAAAGATAATGGAAGTAATTTAAATAAGAAACATTAGAGCTGCCCCCCTTGAGTTTTCTATACAATATTAACTAAAGTGAGCAGCAGGGTAAAGAGCTAACTATAACCTTGGGCCAAAATAATGGCTACGCAAGCTTTTGAACGATTATTTATTTTTAAAGGTAAAAAA
>JAAEAF010009485.1:0-21132 GCA_011037195.1 Triatoma infestans
ATAATGGTTTCGAAGAAGCTGCCAAATGCTTCGAAAGCACAAAGAATGGTAGTTATGAAGATCCCACTTTTACTCTGCTTTCCTCAATGAAAAATTTGCCTAACGACTAAAATAAGGGTCTATCTAGCATTTGGACAGACAATCCCAGTCATATGTAGAGAACGTTTTAAAGGAAGTAATGCATCAAAGCAGAAAGCTACTTCAATAAACATAATACAGCTATCTCTATGCCTGTTTAGTGATGGACCTGGAATCACTTTTATAAACTCAGTTGCGCGATATAATTAAATATCGCGATAAAACGGTTTGCTGAAGAATTTTGAAATATTAATCGCATAAGATCTCTTCTTCACTTTCGTGAACTAAGCTCAATTACAGCATGGGAATGGTGAAGAAACAGCGATTACAAAGTAAATTAGAATCCACTTATTTGAATGGAAGATCCAAGGAAATGTCTCCTCCAGTTATATAGATGAGGAATGTTCTTTGGATGATAGTGGAAAAAGTAGAACTCACTTATTTTTGGGTAAACTGGGATACTTGGCGAAGCGTCTGAAGTTGTAGAGACAGATGGTATGAGTGTGTTACAGTTTGAGTGATTCTATATTTGATGTGGCTGAAAGGAAAATGTTTATTGTAGAGAAGTTTCAAAGTTAGCAATTGGGGGGACGAAAGGATACCCTCCTGGGAAAAAAAAGTGGCCTTTCTGAAAAAGCCAAGGCGTGACGGGAATAACTCTAACTCCTGGAATGAAAAACTTTAAAGAACTCATGGAAATGACGGAAATAAGATCTAATAAGAATCTGTAGACAATCATGGCTAGTGCCAAGAAGAAAAATAGACCACTTCTCGGTTCTTCAGCAAAACAACTACAATAACAGGAGTTTTCTATAAATACGAGGATGGGGATATTTGACTTTATTTTTTTACAAAACATCACTTTTCCAGATTATTGATAGATTAACTGCAAAAGTTGCAACATAACTAACAATAAATAAGATAAATTATTTTCATGACTTTTTTGGATATTCACGTGAAAAAATAATGAATAAATAAATAAACAATTAAGAACCACTATTCTAAAGTGATCACTAATCTAGCTAAGATGTGTTTTATCTAAAATCTAAAATCTAAAAGGAAAGGAGTGAGCAAGGGCTCTCTCGCTTTTTCACTTTCTTTCTTTCTGTTGGTGGTCCACCCGCACACGACCACACTTGTAATTATTTTAATTACACTGCCACTTGAAAAACAAAAAAAGAAAAAAAAAAAAAAAGAAAATACAAAAAAAAAATGTTTATATTTTGTTGTTTTTTTTGTATTTTATTTTTTTATGGTAAAGAAATGACAATAAAGAATGGAAATAAAAATAAAGTGAAGGATTAGAAAAAAAAAAACAAAAACAAAAAACAAAATCGATGTGATCAGTTTGTAAATTAAACTGAATTGCTTTGCATGTTTCGTATTGTTTTGGTTGCATTTAGTAAAGAGTGCATTTTTTTTTTTTATTAGTTACTGGTTAATTATTACTGAAACTACTTGTTAAATTAAAAAAAAAAAAAATGTAAAACACTAAAATCTGATCAAAATAAAAAATAAACAATTTGATTTTATTATATCATACATTCAATTACCATTATTCTTTTTTTTTTTTTAAAAATTAATACTAAATGCATAACCATTTTTAAGCTTTATTTAAAAATTATACTAATCTAATATATATACAAATATAATTGCATATATTTATATATATATTAATATATAGTTATATAATTAAATCATCAATATTTAATGACTAATAATTTTTATATTATTATAATTAATAGCTTATATTGAATTTTAATTATCTAAATAATATATAATCTAGTACCACACACAAAAAAGACACGATTCCTATACATAATCTACATTTCACCTAAAATTCTAACAAACCTTTTTTGAAATTTATATATGTTAATTATAATATATGTATATTTTTTTATTAATTAACATGTTTTATTTATTATTTTTTCTTTTATATCCATTCTACAAATTTAATTTACTCACTTATTTTTACTAAATTTGATAATACACAAAAAATTTTCAATACAAATGATTAATAACATAAAAAAAAAAGAAAAAAAAAGTTCAATATAAATACGTAAATAAATGAAATAATATAAAAAACTTAAAATTTTAGAAAAAAAAAAAAATAAACTACAACTAGTGCCTAATTAATATTATCTAAATTAACTAATTATACACTGAGATTATAGGTATATGTTGTTCTTCATTTATTTTTTTTTTTTGTGCTCTGCCAATTTGGCACTGTTTTTATTATTATTTATTATTTAATAATTTTCCTTTTTTTTTTAATAAAACAAAATAAATATCTTTCCTCTAATTAAGAAAAAAAAAATAAAAAATAAATTTTAATCTAAGTATTGTCATGTTTTTGCCATTATTTGAAAAATACTAATTTTTGAGTAATTAAATTATTTAAAAAATATATTAATTTTTTTATGCTTCACTACTAATAATGCTAATAAATTTTTTAAATTCTTCCTAAAGAATTTTTTTTTTCGTTCTCTAGCTAACATGATATTTAAAAAATATTGAATTTAAGAAAAATAGTATCTTTTTATTTATTTTCTAAAAAAAAAAAAAAAAAAAAAAAAATTATAAATATCATCATTTTTTATTATTTATTATTTTATTGTTTAACTAACTACGGAAATTTGTGCATTTTGTTCTTTTTTTAAATCTAATACTAAATGATGTAAAAATAAATTAAAAGAAAAAATCAAATTTTGTTCCCGTGTTTTTTGAAATTTTTAAAAAAAGGAAAGAAAAGATTATTAAAAAGAGAATCATTGTCTGATTATATCCACTTATGTATTCAACATGGATATGACGTGGAACCCACACACAAGACTTAAAAGACAAGCACTGATTAAAAGGGCCAACTTCTTTACAGACTTATTGGAAGACGATCCAAATTACCTACAGAACTCAAAAGACTGATATATATTTCTATAATCAAACCAATTTGGACTTACGGACTTGAATTGTGGGGTTCAGCTAAACCTACAAACTTACGTACCATTCAGACATTCTAATCTAAGCTACTTCGACAGATAGTTTTGATGCTCCTTTCTACGTCTCAAACCTTACGCTCCAACATAATGTGCTCAACATCCCCCTTTCATACAACAACTTGCCCGTGACAAAATATCATAAACTCCATACTACTCTCTCCCTTTGCTCTAATCCCTTTGTACAATCTCTAGCCTCCACTACCATCCCTGACTCATAAAACTGATATATATCTACGCCGTTTGAATCGCGAGTGGCCCCAAGATTTCCTTCGGGACTGATCAATGCTACTGGTATCCCATAGAAAGTGCTACCGCTGGGTAGTTACTCCCCTCCTATCCCTCACTTCCTACAGTTTCTTTCATTTATTCAATATCTTATTTACTTATTGTATATATGTAATACAAATTGTAAATTTCTAAATAAAAAAAAAAAAGAGAAAGTAAAAAATAACAGTAGATATGAAAGTTTTTTCCAGCAGGTTGTTAAAATTTGGAGGAAAAATCTATTTTGAGATAAAATAGCCCAAAAAAGAGGAGATTGAAACTGGAAAGAAGCAAATTATAAAGGTAGTTTATAGAGACTGCAAGAAAATATAGCAGTAGAGTGCCTAGCGTAATATTAACAGCAACTAATAATAATGGAATCTTTCGGAAAAAGACTTGAAGGAGAACAGCAGCATGAACAAAAAAAAAAAACAACCTTATGCTGAACTTAAGGATGAGAATAAATAACTTATACATTTCTGAGGGGAAATTAAAAATTAATTATGTATAAACATCAGAGATATTTTCCGTGATAGCCTGCTTCATTTTGTGGTCATCAATCGGTTTCAGGCATTCACCCATCACCTGATGTTTTGTCAAAACAGTGTGATAACATAGACTTGCATAGGGTAAATTCAGTTAATTTATTGGTTCTTAAAGTGCTTTGTTAAGACCTGACTAGGTTAAGAAGGGGAGTTTCTCTCTATCTGGGTAGGGCCACTAGTTGTGTTTTCACTTTTAAAAAGACTTGTGTCCCCACCTAGGTAGAGAGAAAACTGGTGACCCTAACCAGGTAAAGGAAAAACCCCCTAACTAAAGACCTAGTTAGATCTCAACAAAGCACTCTAAGAACCAGTGTATAAACTGAATTTGCTCTATGCAAATCTATGTTACCACACTGTTTTGACAAAAACATCCTGATGTTGGGCATTACTTCCGAAATCGGTCGATGACCACAAAAAGAAGCAGGCTAATATTGAAAATATCTGTGATGCTTTTTTCCAACTCTGCGCAACCAAACACAAGATTTTTATGTAAACATTACCTTTTTTTTTATATTGTGTTTGATATTGTAGTTGATAAGAAATTATGAACTTTTTGCTTGTCAGCGAAAAGCTGTAAGGATTATCTTTTATTATAGTTGTAGGAAGAGATTTTCTATAGAGGGATTTTACAAAAAAAAATTGAATATAAAATGTGATCCACCTTCGACGGGTGTATGGGGGAGGGAAGTAGAACGGCACTCCTTCAGGAATCCATGACTGGCAGTAACCCAGTATCAGAGTTAATATTGGGCACCCCCTAAACATATCCATACCATACAGAGATAGTGGACTAGGACAGCATAGTTGATTGTATATGGACTACTTTGGTATTACCATATCCCCTCCTCATTTGCCAAACTCTTTATAGCTACCCCTTAACATTAACTCATGTTTAAAGTCACTGCAAAACTTTATATATAGACGAAGAAAATCTATGTAGAAAATTGTATTATCTGAGTGAACCACACTAGATCTCTTACTAGTCGTAATATGATTTGATATTTTAGCTATTTGTATAAACTCTTTCTTTCATACTTAAAAAAAAACACAATCCTTAAAAAAACTTAAATGACCAACCAATAAAAATGCTGATGATAGATTTGTTTGCAAAAAAATCATTTTTCTTTTCCACTAATCTAATAGGCTGTCCTAGATAGTTTCAGCAATATGTTTAAGTGAGAGGAATATTAAGCTGGATATAATCCTTAAAAATATATAAAAAAAAATACTTTATTTTTCATTTATTTTAAGTACCAAGCTTTGAAAGAACACTTACCCGGTATAAAGTCTTTTTTTTTTTTTTTACTAAATTAAATGAATATAAAACTGAAAAAATTATCTGTCTAAGCTAATTTGTTAGTTCTTAGTTTTCTATAAAATACAAAATAATAATAACTCTACTAATGTAGTAGTTTTTTTTTCTTAAAGGGAAATTTGTGACAGAAAGGGCTGATTTATATTTATATACGTATATATAGATATCAAATAATCCTGGGAAATTAAAAAAAAAATTAAAAGGAATATAATAAAAATCTGTTTAAAAAGAAAAGAACTTTAATAAATAACAGCCCAGCTTAAGCCATCATTTCTTGCCACAATTTCCATTATTTTGAAAGGGGGTATGGGGGAAAGAATAAAATGTAAAATAAATAATAAAAAAAAAAAAAAGAAGAAACCTTCATTAAAAAAAAAAAAAAAAAAAATTTAATAACCACGAATTTAACAAAATACAAAACAGATAACTTTACTTGATTGCGTATCTCAGGTTCGCAGCGGCGCGTCCTGTAATCAAATCTACTGACGATTATACAAGAACAAAAAAAAGTATTCTGTCTCTTCCTCCGGTTAGTTTTTTTTGTTTTTTTTTTAAATCTTTTCTCAAAAATAAACTCATTATATTATGAAATTTTCATGATTTAAATATAAATCTTATTTTTTTCTAATTTAAAAGGGATATTTTAATTTAAAAAAGAATATTACTAAATTAGTTAACGAAAAAAAATGTCCGTCAAAACTAAAATAAAAAAAATTAAATCTGTTTTTGCGTCCCCCAACCTTTCATTATAAAAAAAAGAAAAGAAGGAAAATTAATTAAAAATTAATAACGCAAAAATTTTCCTTATAAAAATACTTCCCACAATAAATAATTTTTTATAAAAAATAATAATAATAATAATACAATAAATAATTATAAAAAGGAATACCAACAAAAAAAAAAAAAAACCAAAGGACGCGTCAACAATTTTTACCTTATTTTTAATTGAGTTTTAATATATAAATATTTTAAATTTATAATGGATATACACATAATAAGAGTTTTTGATTTTTTTTGTTTTCGTAAACTTTAAAATCAGTTTTTGGCTTAAACAATAAGCAATATTAAATATATTTATAATATATCTTAAATACACACAATAATACTGACATTATATATTTTATTTTATTTTTTTTAATATTTATTTCAATGAGTATTGAGGTATGAAAAAGTAAAAGAAAAAAAAAAATAATAAAGGGTAAACAAAGATAAATTAAAAATAAACGAACAAAAAAAAAAAAAAACAATAAATTAAAGAAATAAAATACGGCCGCCATTTTAAAAGGAATGATATGCTAAAATTCAAGGTATTTATTTTATAAAACTAGGAACTACCATCTAATTTGGCCACCTTAACCATTTTTTCTAAATTAATATCACTACAAACTAATATCTAAAATTTTTCAGTCTTGTATGAAAATTCGGTATACTAAAATTTAGGACAGTCTAAAGTTTATTTTTTTTTTTTGGTACAATTGACTAAAAACTATTTTCTTTAATAGTTGGTGTTTTGTTTATTTTTAATTATTTAAAAGAAAAAAAAAAAAAAGAAATAGAAAACTAGCTAAATCTAAGTTTGGTGTATTAGTTAAGGTGGTGGCTTTGTTTTTTTCTTAATATAGTAATTTGAAACAAACGTCAAATATTATTTATGCTCTGATACGTATTTAATCCTCTCGATATATGGGAACACTTCAATTACAGTTTATATTTGTGCTTATTAAAAAAAATCTGATTAATTTTTTTCAGACTATATTTCCACATGATGTCGATATAAATAAAACGAATTTGGATCAGTTAATAACAGAAGAATTACCCCTCCCCCCAAAACGATTTCATTGGGTAGAAAAAAAAGAAAGACTGCAATCTATAAAATGATACGGTTTTTCTGTTGTTTTTAGTTTAATTTATGTAATTAATGAGATGGAGAAGACGAATACAATTTTGCGGGTTTAAGCTGCTGTTATGGGCAATAAAATGGTGATAATTATTAAGACAGCAATCAAGAAATATTGAAATAAATAGAAACCTTTTTTTTTTTTATTATTATTATTTTTGCAAAGTGATATATTATAAACTTTGAATTTAAGTTATTGAACTAATGGTTCTCAATATAGCCTATGCCCTAGGACAGTGATGGCGAACCTATGACACGCGTGTAAGTGCTGACACGCGAGCTCATTTTTGGTGACACGCATCTTCAAAGATAAAAAATTTCATAATTCAAAAAAAATCTTTTTTTTCTGATAATGTAGCTCATATAGTTAGCAACTCTCTCTGTTTACTACATATTTTGTGTTTAGTTTGTTTCATTGTAAATACCGATTAACATTTTTTTAAATTTTATCCCTGAAAAAGACAATAAATTTGTCGAAACGTTGGAAAAGATGAAAAAAAAAAGTGTACATTTTATTGACCGCTCCTCGAGGTCTCCTTTAGTTGTTTTGCTAAAAATTTTTTCATCCACATATTTTTGTGAGACACATTGTTCTCAGCATTAAATAATATTAAGACAAACAAACGGAATCGGTTAACAGATGAAGTCAGTGGCGCTTGCTTGGCCTTGAAATGTACCAAGTATAAACCCGAAATAGAAGAGATATAGCAGACAAACTTCAGCACCAAAAAAGTCATCAGAGACATTTTCCGCGGTAGCCTGCTTCATTTTGTAGTCATCGACCGGTTTCGGGCGTTCGCCCATCTTCAGGATGCGTTTTTCAGACAGTGTGACAACACCGACATGCGCAGAGCAAACTTAGTTTTCACACTCAAGTTTGCTCTGTACAAGTCTGTGTTGTCGCACTGTCAGAAAAACGCATCCTGAAGATGGGCGAACGCCCGAAACCGGTCGATGACCACAAAATGAAGCAGGCTTCCACGGAAAATGTCTCTGATGCTTTCCAGCTCTGCGGAACCAACCACCACACCAAAAAAGTCACTCATTTTTCATATATATTTATTTTATAATTGTATAAATTTATATTGTTTTTCTGTTTTTGTTCAATTATATTTTATATATATATTACTTGATTTTGTATGTTAAGTGTCAATGAAATATGTAAGACAAGTCTCTAAATGTAAACTATTGGTTTCATAATTTTGGCTTTTGTATTTTAAATGGCATTAAACAAATAATTAACTTGATGAGTGACACGCCACGAGAATTGTTTCTATTTTTCAAAATTTTGACACACTGAGCTCAAAAGGTTTGCCATCACTGCCCTAGGACTTTAGAAAGTCATTTAATAATAATAAAACGTCACGTAATAATAATAAAACGATATTACAGTTATCATTAAATTATTTGTCAAATAATTTTGTACAACGAAAATGGATGTACTAATTAAAAGTGAAATTTCTTCTATTAATTAACGAGCATAACTAATTAGTCGTTTATATAAATTATATTTCTATTAATAAATACATCATAAAATAAATACACTTTTCAAAAAGGGAACCAATAAACACAGAACTTTACTGGTAGACTCGATAAATTATAATTTACGCTATCATTGAGCAATCTGCATGAATAGGAATCAGTAAACAAGGTGTTATTATTCAAGCCGTATCAGCTAAAATAACTGTATTTCAAAGAGTATGCTATTAATATATACGAATATACACTGAGAACCATTAGCTAAGAACGATTTCAATTTTAATTCTGGAAGTATATGACGGATTTATGTCCCCTAAAAAATGGTAAAGCAATAAATTAGACGCTTTTTCATAATGAGCCAATTGAATATTGGCTCTTAACAAAACAATAAAGGAAACGGTTCTATCAATGCGAAATGATACGAGAGCGAGAAAAAAAAAGTATATTGAGATAAATTCAAAGTGAAGTCACACTTGTAGTTCATTGTAAAGTTTGTATCAAATTACTTATTGATTTTTTTAAAAAAACATGCCAAAAGGATGGGGGTTTCTAATTACTAAGGGAGGGGGAAGAGCTACCAGAGGGATATCTACACTATCAAGGCAACGAGTGGCCGGGTCAGTTAAAAATTTGTCAAATTTAGGAGCATACTCTCTTTAATAATCTCTTTCTTATTAATATTTAATTTATTTAAATTACTTATTTTTTTTTCAAAATTCTTTCACAAAAATTATTTTCAAAAATGAAAAGCATCATTATTTCAAAGTGCAATAGCTTGTGGTAAAGTTGGAAATACCGTTGTCAAATCTAAAGCGGTAGGAATTGGTAAAAGTTCAGTCATGGCATAAGCAGCCAATGGTGGGGGTTGTGGTCTGATTAGGAAACGTTTTGGTAATGCGGCCGCCGCAGGATGATGGTGATAGAGAGCGGGACCGGCTGGGAATACGGGCACAGGATATGGGGCATAACGGACCGTGCCGGCCGCTGCGGCACCTCGACCTCCGGTCAATACCAACTCACCGTAAGCACCCCGGCCGGCTGCACGTGTTTTGGCTAGATTTGCTGGCAGCATCACTTCCTTTGGTTGCGCTTTCTTGCATTCCACCTGTATTAACAGATAGAACAAAAAAACAATACAATTAATATACACTCAATTAACATTATTTATATAAAAAGCACATTAATCAATCAAATAAATTCAAATTTAGCGCGTGAAATAAACTTGATATAACTTGATAAATTAACTATATAAATTTTGAAGAGAAATGAGAAAAGAAGGAATTTATTAGTTTCGAAATATATCCATTAATATATGCTTGAATGGAAGAATTTAACAAAAGTGATTTAAAATTAAATTTTAAATTGCTTAACTTTAACGCTTATTGGCCCTAGAAAGTACTTAATGAGTTTTAAATGAGAGTTGGAGAAGTGAAAAATGGTTCCATACTCCAAGAAATAAAGTAGCGCAAGGGGATAAAGAAAAATTCTTCTTGATAAAGAAAAATAAAGTAAGTAAATAAATAAATCCTTTCTTTATCACGTCCTGCTTGGATATTTCACAAGGCTTAATGCAAAATCAAGGCCGAAACAAGGACTCAAAACAAGTGCCACTTCATATTTCTAATCACTAAGGTAACATTGTGCTAATTCCAAGACCCATTATTATTGATTCTCTTTTAAGTAAAGTCCAAACCCTGAGCTTCCCCCCTCCTACAGGGTCCTTCCTCCATTGCAAAACATCCTGGATCAACCTGGATCTAGGTAAAACAAAAAAAAATAGTCCCGATCCTACTAAGATTCGCAGATGTTCGACAAAACCAGACAATAACCTCTAGGGAAACTGCTTAAGCTCTTCCAAAGACTACTTAATCCTACCTAAAACTTCCTATAGCTAAATCTCCTCACAACCCAAGCAATCTGTCATAAGATAGATGGGTATTATTTCCTCTTATGTTTCACAAACTCTACAATAGAAATTGATTTGTTAAAAACTCAACACAACTAGAGAAGGATTTTGGTCTTCCGACAATCCAACAATTACAAAAATGAATGCGTCACCTTTTTCTTTCTCTTACTCCTGGTAACAGGAAGTAGTATTGCGATCGTATCAAATTTTTGCAAATTGAGCTTCCACCGGAAATACATATTTTAAGATCCCCTGAGTAAAAAAAAAAAAGATTTTAAAGAATGGCCACTATGTATATATATGTCGGTGTGTGTGTGTGTATTTTAACAAAATAACTCAAACAACGAAAAATCGCAGTAAGCTCAAACTTGGTATTCCTCTTAGGTACTACTACCGCATCAAACACGAAAGTTTCACGGTGAAAACCATGAACCGGAAGTTGCGACTTTAAGGAATTTTTTTTTTTTAGTTTTTCACGGCTTGTTCAAAGATGGCTCAAACTATTTTCTTCAAACTTCATAAATATATGAACACATCTACACACATACATAAACACCTATCACTTTTTTATTAGAAATATTTTCTCGGAAAAATTGATTTATTTTGGGAGGATTCTGGGGAAACAGTAACGTTAAACTTTTCCATAAAGTACCACCTCAATGCAATGTATAATATTGATATAATCTATCCAATATTGCTAGAACTCCAAATCTGAACAAAACTTTATAGAGTAGGTTTTTGAGAATTTTCTCGAAAACGTCTACACCGATTTCCTTTAAAATTTGGTATGCTAACTGCACAGATATAAATGTATCACTTTTATTTGAAACATTAAAAAAAAGAAAGAAAAGAAAAGTCATGAATGGTTGTGCGTAATTTGTGGCGTTGAAATTCAAATATTATATGCTGTTGGTTCAGTGTTTTGGTGCGCAGTATTGGGCCAATATTGTGATCACCTCTCTATCGCTAGAGTTGTTAGGTAGGCAATTATCTTCCTACCACCTCTGTATTTTTATGTATTAGGACAAATATGTAAAATTTTGTTTAAAGAGTCATTTTATATATGATTGTACTTATAGGAGTAAGAGAAAGACATTTGAGTGCAACTGATAGGGAATTCAGAAGGACAATTAAGGAATTGAATCTTAAATTTTGTTAAAAACAGCTCTCCCGGATAAATAATGTAATAGGATCCGAAGAGAGGGGCAGAGTGAGAGAGAGACACTCTCACCACTATTTTAGGCCAAAAGTTAAGATTAAGGCCAGCCTAGGGAAGTACGCCACGGTCTTTCAGGCTGAAGTCTTGGCGTTACAACTCTGCGCTAGGGAGATTATAAGGCAAGGCATAGTGGGCAGAAGAGTGGCCATATACTCCGACAGTCAGGCAGCCCCGAAGACACTTGCTTCACACCAAATAGTCTCAAGACTGGTGTGAGATAGCCTACTTGCCCTAACCGAGGTGGGTACTCGGAATAAACTGACACTCGCCTGGGTGCCGGGACATGCGGGGTTTCTGGGCAATGAAAGGGTGGATGCCCTAGCGAGGGAGGGTTCGCAGGATACCTTTGTATGCCCCGAACCCTTCTGCGGCTTGTCCAGGAGCCTTATTCAAACTTCTATCAAAGGTTGAATAGAAGAACAGCGTCTGCGTTGGTGGGAGAGAACACCAGGACAGAGGCAGGCATAGCTCTTTATCAAGAGACATTTGCCTAAATTTACCAGAGATCTACTGAGCCATACCCGAAGGGATATAAGGCTAATTGTGGGTCTACAAACAGACACATGCACCATCTACAACTTGCAGATTGTACGGTATGCCGATTCTGCAAGGCACAGGGAAGAAACCCCGGCGCACATCCTTTGTGAGTGTGCCAGCCTGGCGAGGATAAGGTTTCTTCAATTGGGGACAGGCAATCTCAAACTATGAGCTTCATAACGGAGCCGCTCGCTCTCAACTTTGCTAGAATTATTAGGAGGGCAAAGCTGGGGGTTGTGCTATAATTTAAGAGGATCCACAATAGACCTCGTCTGAGGAATGAGGCTCCCTCCCCCCGGTTTCTAATCTAATCTAATCTACTTTAGGCCAGACTAGAATGGGAGAAACTGTTTAAATACAGCTTGTCAGCCATAGGAAGGAGTCTATCGACAGTCTTGCAGCAGAGTTCATACAGCAATCACAACGAGTCAACAACCTTTCTCAATATCATTTTATATATTTTAGTGTAAAGTCCCGGCTACTTTTCGATTATACATTGTTCACCCATACTTTTAGTTTATTTATCTAAACAACCGATTTTATCTCCTTCTGAAACCCATTATAATGAAGTAGGAGCAACCAAAATTAATTAGCTACATTTCAAATTCTTTTCTTAGCTGTTATCCTAATACTTTTAATAGTAGTGGTATATCAAACAATAAGTCTCTACCATTTCTTCTACTGTTTCCACTAGCTTTTCTTTCATTCAAATAACTATGGAGGAAAATAGTAGAAAGTTGAACGGCCAGAGTAATGTAACAATAACAATGGAATAAACTAGAATTGTCAAATAAAATTCGTATACATCATTAAGTACATATACATAAGAAAGATTTTATAAAGAAATAAATAACCTGTATTTTATTTGATAAAAGAGTTTTTCTATTTTCTTAGATATAAATTTAAGATTTAACTATAAATTATTTATGTTATTGATCTAAATAACTTGTATGTTTTGTTAACAGTTCAGTTAGAAGAGTTTAAATGTAACATTAAAATAGAGAGAGATAAATCAGTAAGCTTATGGTCACATAAAAGCGCAGCTCTATATATACACTGCAGTTGATAGTTCAAGGATGTTGTCGGCTGTTGTGCAGATGTCGTGTGCCAAGCCAAGATCTCTTAACTTGATCTACTTTTCTACCTTTTTCTTTTTTGTACATTTCCTACACGACAAGGTAGTTGAATTTCCTCTCTATAATCTCTTCTCCTTTCTTATATAAACTTGTTCACTTCGTTCAAGAAGGGGGCTTTACTACTATTTCTTTTTATTGTATTATTTTTTTTAATAATAATATTAACAATAAACTTATTGTTGGTGGCTTTTTTCGCGACTTTTTCCATGAAGACACAAACGAGTTTCATTGAAAATTTATATACAACCATACATACAGAGATTTATAACTGGATTGAATTAGTTTTAAGTTTTCCGAATTAATTAATTTAAGGTGGGTTTTTGGGGAGAGGGTGGTTATGGTTTTCCTTAACTGCTATTTCAATTTATTATACGTCTCTTAACATCTATATAATATTAGTTAGAAATTAAATGTTACTGTCAAAAATCCAAATTCTAAGAAAATCGGTTGACCAGAAGATCGGTACGACTTTAAATTGTACAGTTTATTTCATTTTTCTGCGATCTATTCCATAAATTACCATTGAGCTAATCTCGCCCGTTTAAGATGCAATCTTACGAGTATGTGCTTCTGAATGTAATCACATTTTATAGCCCGCCTAAAGTGAACTAAGGTTAAAGAATTGTTGAATATGTGGATGCTGGATAACATCTCCCTCAAATAAAAATATTATTTATGTTAATTATGGTTGTTTTTTCTTAATCATTCATAATCGTTTGGAGTTGAAAACAACCCATAATATTTAAAATATTATTTACTTTAATATCATCTCCAATTTGCCGTTTGCTGCCAACCTTTTTACATATAATTTACCTACACAATATTTTCTTGTATTAACCCTGGCTTGTATTTCATATTTATTTATTACTTGTAAAAGCTTTTGACTGTCCAGAAACTTTGCATAGCCTTTCTTCAAGCTTTATCTATTCCTAATTAGTACATTGTATTCCTGAAATTTCTTATCGCTCACCCCGCCCTGATAAAAATGACTTGATAAAACACTGAGCATACTTAAAAATACTATTAAAATCCAGTTAGAAAGTCTCCTTCAAAACACGCTAATTATTATACAATATTTTCTAATGTCTAATCATAATTTATAATAATTTCATTTTGTCATTAATCTCACACACACATAGTAACATAATCTTATAACCTCCCGTACATATATACAAAACCAACAAAACTGAGTTTAACAGAAACATTACGTTGAAGTGAACTCTCTATACGAACTTGGTGAATTTGCTCTGTCGATAGATGAAAATCCGAAACCGGTCAGGAACAAATGGAATATGCATGCTACGACGGATAAAATACCTAGGGTTAGAGAAGGTTGTTTATTCATTATGATTATTTAAAAAAAAAAAAATTGAAGCCATCAACGGGCGCCATTTTCACTACACATATAGAGAAAGCCGTATCCCTTGTGTTTTTAAATTCTTTTCAAAGAATACTGTCTTTAGAGAGAGAGGCCAGAAAGGTCTTGGCTCCCTAAAAGAAATAAAAAAAACAGAAGGAAGTTTGTCAATTAAAGTAGATAAATTACGTAAGAGAAAGTGGTATGAAGGATTCAGGCCACATTTTATTTTTAAATTTTGAATTCTTTACAACGGTTGAGGCTTGAGCTATTTGAATAAAATTTTGTTCATCTAGGTAGATTTAAATATAAGAATTACTCTTTATTAATCTAAAATGGTAAAATGTAATAAAGAAGTCATCGATTGGGTAAACGAGAATTTGTTGTCATGTTAGAAAAGAAGGAGGATTATAAATAAGATATTTAGAGTAAGATATGGAAGTAGACGTAGTAGTGGGACTAAAGGGAAAACTAGAGAGCCAGAAAACGAGTAACAGAGTGAGAGCGTACGAAGAACTAGAGAGTTAAGAAAGGCCTGAAGGATGATCAATCACTGAACACACAGGAGAGATGAGAGATGAGGAAGGGGTTAATCAAGACATTTGCTCTGTTCCCCTAATTATCCAGTGTTTTAACGCCCGGCTTGTCTTTATTCCACTTTCTCAACACTCTCCACCCTTCTCGGCCTATAATCTCGTCGTCGATCCATTATGGATGCCTCCAAACCACTAATGATCCCAACCTCTCATGCTCGTTTTTCGCCCACACTTCTTGTTACAGCTTGAACGTACTGAATTATTCCCTCCATTTGTGGAGAAGATGTAGGGAGACAAAGAAGAACCAACTGGTGAGAAGAGGATTATATTAAAAAGAACAGCATAGAAAGAAACGAAGAAAGAGAGAGAGTTTGAGAGGACGTAGATTTGGGAAACTAGCATAAGAGAGAATTCTTGTAGAGAGTTTAGTGGAAGTGGAGAAATAAGTATCAACAGAAGGGAACAATGGGATTTCTAAATCCTGAGGGAATATTAAAAACCTTCATCGATCTAAAGGGGACCGCTCCTACTATTCCAACACCCTTGGGTTAACAAAATTAAAACTAACAAAACCTAAACATCACAGACTGTTTTTCATTGTTAAAAATTAATTTTGTATTTGAAAAATATTAAAATATTTGAAATGAATTTAAAATTTAAAGTAATTTTAATAAGTGAAAAAACACAAATTATGATGAAAAGTGATTAAAGATTATTTAGCGTAAATAATCCTAAAAAGGAGCAAAATGAGGTTGCTGAAATAAAAATTGACATCACTGAAAGACAAAAGTAAATATAATCTTTACGTTCTCTTTTATTAAACTCTTTTCGCTAATAACTGATCACCACATACAACTGAAGCTGAGGTTCATCAATTCTTCAAGAAAATAAGTCTACAAAACTGCTAGAATAATATGCAGGAGCAGTTAATCAAAAGATTTCAGTGGTAGTGCCCACTAAGATTAAAGATACCTCTATTCCAAAAAAAAATTAGAGAAAGTAAAAAATAGTGTTAGTAAGTATTATGTAATCAGTAGGGCCTCAGTCTTATCAGTGGGCTTTTGCAGGAAGTTTTCGATGATTTCAAGTCCCGGAAAGAGCTGCAATATAACTATATCGTCAATTTTTAAATTTAAAAATCTCTGGTGTCAAAATTAAATAAAAATCGATGATAACTGGCCAATCAAGAGTATCTGGACATTTATTAATAACATAAGATCTGTTCTTGATGAGCTGGGCGTAAACGGCAAGTCAAATAGGCATGTCTTTGAGTGTCTATCATCTATTTTCAGTTGCAATGACTCCATGGTAGAAATACAGTGAGGAAGATTTTGGAATGAATAGTATGTTGAGGATTATGGGGTTTGTGGATTGACTGTGTTGTTAAAAAAAAAAAAATCACGAGAAAAAGGCACTTTTATTAGCACAACTAAAAATTAATTTACACTTCAGGCTGTGGCACTATAATTTTATTTCTATTTTAAGACGCGTCAATATCTTTAGTCATTCATTGGAGAGGGGGGCTTATTCTCTTGTTACAGTCCAACAATGCTCATCACCGAAACAGTGAGCTGTATATAGACTCCTAGGAAGAAAAATCTAAGAGCAGCATTGCTAGACTTGAACTTGGGACTTCGGCGTGGGAGTTTAGAGCACTACAATAGGCTAATCCCTTCCATTATACTTACGTAGACTTTATCTTCCTAAATTACGTTGTATATAATCTAAATAATTTAACAGAAATTGATAGCAATCTTTCTTATAATCATATCGACATGAAATCTGTTGAATGAATGACTTCAACTAACATATTGGTTTTTGTAATAGTTATTTAAATAATATTACATGTTACCCAGTACGTTAAATAGCGTTAATGTTGCGATAAATAAAATAAAATAGTTTATAAACAACACAAATAATTCTTGAAAAATCTTGTAAGAAACATGAACATGATTTTCCATTATGGAAATTGCTACCACTCTAATCAATAAACTTTCTTTTAAGCTCGAAAGGTTTAGTAAAAGTTAAGTTCATTATAAATAATGATGGTGGGGGAATATATCTGTTAGAACATGGCTACATTGTATAAGAGCGCACTCTGTCTTCACCTTCAAATCTTTTAACGTAAGTTTAACGTAGTTTAAACTTAAGCCTAATATAAAGGTAACCCAGAAGCTGTTTGCATTTTTTTTCTCCGGAAAAAACCATTAAAAAAAAGAGGGAGAAACTGAAAGTGATGCATGTGCAATGATCACGTATTCCAAATTAAAATAACATCATTGGAAGAGTTTTAAAAGAAATCCAAAAAACTCTAAAATCTATACCGTTTTTCTTCAAATTTTGAATTTGTAATTCTACCAATAAACTTCCTCAGTATTATATAAACGATATTATATTGCACTTAATATTTGGCCCCCATTTTTTTTAACAGAAAGTTTTAAATGCAGCTCCCCCAGTTCTCACAAAATATTTTTTAGTGCAAGTTTTAATAGAAACTTTGAAAATGGTTTCTAGAAAATTAAGATTCAGCGTTTTTCTTGAAACTTATATTTCGAAACAAAGATTACAAAATGTAATAAAAAAAAACAAACAAACAAAAACCTAAACACAAACCATTTTTTTTTAAATTATTTAAATTTATTTGAAAATTAATTTAAAAACTGTATTGTAAAATTTTATTACATTATTTACATAACATATCTACCAATTTAACCTCATCAAATATGTAATTCAACACAGAAAATACATATATTTTTTAATTTGTATTCCAAAACAATTGAATATGTTGTAACAATGTTAGGAATTACATTACATTGTCTGTTCATTTATGTCAGAATTTTATTATACATGACATCTTTATTTTATATAAATATATGTTATTATAATAATAAACAGGCATGTATTATATTACATACACATATATATGTATGAATATTTACATTTATGTACCGCCATATGTATCCAAGTTATGAGCGAAATATTTTCCTGAATTTATTATTATTACATTTATATATTTGGTCATTGAGATATAATATATTATTATAAGAATATAAGAGGAGAATAAACAAAAGATAAACTTAAATATTTTACTTTACAATTTAAAAAAAAAAAAAATTCCGTCATATTGCTAAATTTAATAAAAATCAAGGATATCTATGAAATTTATTTTTCAATTTGAATTTTTGTTTCATTTTTGGATTTTTCTAACTTTTTTTTTAATCAAATCAAAATGGAGTAAGTAACTTTTCCATTTTTTTTTTTTTTTACTGACTTTTTTAGCGTAATCGTATTTTTTTCTGTACAAGAATGGATGATGTTTTCTTGAAAGGATTTTAATTAATAAGTTAAAATCAGTAAGGCCCCGCCCCCCGTATTTTAATTGTTTGCTACATTATATAAAACTTTCTTGATGTTTGTGTTTTCGGCCTAAATTATTTTTAACAAAAAAAAATCAACGATTAATAATTAAAGTTTGTATTGTTTGGATAATTCTTATATAATCAAAATTTGGGTAAAGCTTGTTTTATTGATATAAATTTATTAATAAGGGTTTGTTTTTTCCCTAGTAATTTTTTTTTTTAAATTAAATGAATCTTTGTATTACGTAATACATAGGTAATGGCTCTTCTGTATATCCATATGTGCAAATTTATACATAAAGTATTGATACTTGAATTAGATCTAATTATCGATTAATGAAAAAATCTGGTGTTAAACACACACCTCTTTTTCTTCCTGCAATTTCCACAGTTATAATTATTGACTAATTCTCTTCAAACATATAATTCTTATAATGAGATGTTTGTACGGCAATAGCCAGAGGACTTTTTAAAGAAAAGGAATTCTTGGTTGATCTAAGTTTCGGGTACCATTGTTGGCCTTCTTCTGGAGCTCTTTACAGTAGGAGAGGAATGTACGTTGAGAACGTTGAGATTGAAAACGTGTACATTCTCAAAGTACATTCCCCTTCTACCCTAAAGAGCTCCTGAAGAACGGCACCAATGATACCCGAAACGTAGAGCACCAAAGAATTCTTATTCTTTAAAAACTCCTTTGGCCATTGCCGTACAAACATTTCATTATAATTTTAACGCCTGACAATTTCAATACCATATAATTCTTACTTTATGTTTAGTTTCCTTCAATATACATGGATCAAGAGAATCCAAACTATGTAAAACGATATTTTTTTAAGCAAAGCACATAATTTCACTTATTTTCTTCAAACCTCCCTTAAATTAACTTTCTTTGAAAAAAAAAGTTTCAAACAAAAGTCATTAGTATAGTTTTTAGTGTACCTAGTTTAATGAAAACTCGTCAGTGTTTTTATTGAGAAAATCGTAGATAAGTGAAAAAAAACAGTTCGAGTAAAATCACAATTGCGGTCAACAGATTTCCTTCAAACACGGAATTTTAGCCAAATATTTAATTCTGATTATATAATATATATATATATATATATGAGAGAACTGTATAATAAAAATTAACTAGTTCTTTAGAAAAAATCATAACCCCACGATTCCCCCCAAAAAAACTCTTTAATTGAATTTTCACTGAGAAATGTTTCAAATAAAAGTTCTACCTCTTTGTTTGTATAGTGAATTAGATATGGTTTAGGCCGTTTTTTTTTTGTGTGTGAAAATCTCAAAAAAAAAAAAACCTGGTGTGAAACATTCACACAACTTTCTCTCACTCCAGTTATCAAAATTATAATTGACAAATTTTATAGTTTTGTGTACCAAATTAATTCAAATACGGCGAAAACTGATAAAACCGTTCAGTAAAAGTGCACACTTCTGGTTAACTAATTTCCTTGAAACTCAGGATTTTCGCAATCCTTTATTTTTAATTAATTTTGTTTGGATGATAGAATTGTATAATCAACTATGATAGCACTTTAAGAGATAAACATAAACCCATCCACTCCCCTAAAAAGTGCCCTTAAATGGATTTTCCTAGAGAAATGTTTTTAAATAAAAGTTGTAGATCTTTGTATGTTTAGTTTATATATTACGTTTTAAGAAAATCGTCGAAGCCATTTTTGAGAAAATCGCGAAAAAGTGGAAAAATCATTTAGTAAAGTGGAAAAGTAAACGCACTTCCGGTCATCCGATTTATTCCAAACTCGGAATTAAAACAACATATTTAATTCTAATTAATTTTATTTAGATGATAGAATTGTTTAATAAACTAAAATAGGACTTTAAATGAAAACCTAACCCCACCCCACCCCCAATAACTGCCCTTAAATGAATTTTTCCAAAGAAATGTTTCAACTAAAAGTTGTAGCACTTTGTATATGTAGTTGATATACCAAGTTTAAAGAAAATCGTAGGAGCCATTTTTGAGTTAATCGCATAAAAGTAAAAAAAAAACAACAAATAAAGTGGTACTTCCGGTTGAGGCGGCAATTTTTGAAGATGACCCACTGTCGACAGGCTGCCTGGTGATACCTAAACGGAATATCATGTTTCAACTTTCTACGGTTTTTCCTTTTTGAGCTATGCTGTTCACATATACACACCCCCCACACACACACACCGAGTCCATTTGCTAAAAACCACTTTTTTGGACTCAGGGAACCTCAAAACGGATATTTCCGGTGAAAATTCGATATCGAAAATTTGACACGATTACAATACTTCCTCTTAGAGAAAGTAAAAAAATCCCTGGCAAATCCGGTCAATAAAAGTTGCACTTTCAGTGAACCAATTTCCTTTAAACTTAGTATTTTGGCATCACGTTTTATTATATAATTAATAATAATATTTAGATGACAGAATGATATAATAAACTGAAATAACACTTTATAAGAAGAAAACATAACTCCACACCAACCTCAACAAGCCCCGCGAAATATTTTTCAA